>JACEIK010003489.1:98692-121315 GCA_018107945.1 Datura stramonium | reverse complement strand
CCCCAATCCTTTATATGAAATATTTTTAGTATATGCGGTGATCAAGATTACCATTGAAATGGTTGTTTTAACTATTTTTCCCACCCTGAGCCCCTACTATGATTATCTTGTTATTTGTGATTTTGACAGGATTATTGAAGTGAAGGATGCCAAATATCATCCTCAGCTTATTGATATGATGAAGCCTTTATTAGATCAATAGATAGAACTAAAGGTATCCATGGAAAGGATGTTTTCCAAATGCACGGCGATGCAGGATAAAGCTGAAACTTGTAATGATCTGCAAGTTACAAGCTTAGTTAATACTCAGGGCGAACCCAAACAGAAGAAGAGAGTGAGTTCCTACAATAAAATAGTTATGGAGAAGTAAAGATAGTGAGTCAATCTTGACTCGAGGAACAATCTCAATTAATATAATCTCATGGGTTTCTCCAAGATGGTCTTTCAAACAATACAAAATGACTTATGGATCGAAGAATTGAGCTTAAAAAAGAGGTAGACGAATTTGTCTCAGATGTCCATGACCTGCAAGCTTACTTGAATAAAAAATTTGAGGTGTATGATATCCAATTACAAATTATTATGTGTACTAGCCAGCTTGTGGAGTAGAAAGATAAATTTCAACAATTTGACCAAAATATCAGTGATGATGCTAATGTTGAAAAAGTGTACAAAGATATTAAAAATTATACAATTTTGGAGTTAGGGCGTGTGGGCTCTCATTCTAAATACGTTTTGACATTATGTTTGGTAAACATGGAAATCGAGTCTTCCAAGCCTATAAAGAGGTGTATATTCATACTCCAAACCCGGGGAGGCATAACCAGCATCTGGTGCGGCACTTGATCGAGCAAAAATCTAGCAGCTAAACAACCCCAACTAGCCAAATCCGATTAGGCTCAGCATCAAAATGAAACTAACCAAATAGAATAGCAACTACATAAAGAAAAGGAAATGAGATCACGAGCCAACATGAGACAAACAAATGACCGACAAGGCTGCCTGCTTAAACATTATCTACAAATGATCCAACAAGGACTACAACCATACACAACCCAATAGGACAAGTGTACGAGCTTCGACAGAGTTTTAACAAGATAATAAATGATTGGGATAGAGTCCGACCTCCTCAATCTATACACAAAATCAAAAGACATCCAAAGGATAACTCCAACCAAGATGGAGCTTACCAATAGTTAAAAATGCATCTCCGCAATACGAGACACAATCTTCCTATCAATCAATACCTGCAGGCATAAATGCAGTGCTCAGGCTTGGGCGTCAGTATGCAAATATATAGAGTATGTAAGGAGACAGAAAGATAAGAGTCCAGATATACAGAATGACAGGAAGAAGACCCAGAATATGTCAATAGAATAACCAATTCTAAGTCAAATAAAAATCCATAAATTCATACCTAAGCCTATCCAAATCACCCAATAGCCACGACTATCGTCAAGTCACGTATTCAGTTCACAGCTAACTAGACCAATATCAATATAAGTACACAACAATTATAACAACAAATAACAACACAAAATTCAAAACCAAGCTTGTTGGTAATACACCTCATAGTCTTACAAGTCTAATGACATGTATAAGCCCGAGTGCACCAAAGAAACTACGATATCCATACACTCACAAGTACGCTTACTAGTGCATCGGAGAATTCATTTGACAATCATACACTAGTTGCAGAACGGGATAGAATTCATCCATCAACCAATCACAAGCCCAACCATTATGGAGAAAACTTCACATCTCACTCTAGTCAGCTGTACCCCGGGCTTGACCCCTATGCCAAAGTAGCTCGACGACTGTAATACCTAGGGAACCCAAGGATCAGACTCAGGAGTCAAATGAGAAAAATCTGGAAAGTGGCACTTCAGTTGCAGGATGAGTCATTGGACGACTCGTGGGAAGGTCTAGAGGAAGAAAAGGATTGAGGTTACCACGAGTGAGGAAACGACTCGTGGTCAGCGACCAAGAGTCGTCATGTTAGTCGTGGGGGTGAGGGTGAAGATTAATTGGGGGAACGGGACAGTGTACCTGACAGAAGATGACCATGAGTCATGGTCTCGAGACACGAGTCATCATGTTACCCATTACGAGACCTATCAGAGTTGTTATCCAATGTACTTGACGAGTGACTCGATGATTCGTCACCATCCTGATGAGTCGTCAGGTCACCCGTTAGGGTCACCTAGCAGTTATTTTCTGTAAATTAGTAAGGGCCTTCTCGTAATTTCCTAACTTCCTAAGACCTATACTACGTCGGTTAAGGACCGTTTTAGTGGGTTTTAAGCAGGGAGAAAACCTATTCTATCATTCTTCCCATGCATGCAAGTTTGAAGGTTTGAAGAGAGGATTCAAGGCAAAATATCAAGGTTTCCATTGGAATCTCAGCTTGGGAAATTAGAGGGTGTTAGAATTCACCATTCTCAAGTATGTAAGGCTATGAGTGGGTGTCTCCTTCAACACCCATTCCCAATTTCTATTAAATTATGAGAAATCACCTATGATTAAGTATGGGATTTTCACCCAACTATATGGATTTTTTCAATCTCTACGCATGGGTACGATTAATTTAGATTAATATTGATGAATTTTAAGGCTTGGGCATATTCTAAATTATTTTCAATGCAAAATTGTTTTCCAAAAATCTTAGATCTAAAATTCCCATAGATGAGAAGTTCATGAAAGTAGTGAATGATGAAGAATGCATGATGATGTTGAGATTTGATGATGAAAAGCATGTTTCTAAGGTTACCTATGATTATAATGTTGTTTTCAAAATTAAATAAGTAGATCCTAGTATGATAAATCTTTGGGCAATGCTCACATGTTGATTTAAAGTGATGATTTTCCCGACATGAGCTTACCACATTGTTTGAAGTGAAGTTTCTCAATTTTTTCATAAATTCTAGCTTGTCGTTTGTTGAGTTAAATATTTCTACATGTAGCTTACCACATGATTTGGACTAGATGCTCCCACCTATGACTAAGCTAGTGGTATGTTTCAAAATAAAGCCTCCCAGATACATGAATTCATAATTGAGATGGATGTCATTATGAGCTTTGTCGATAGACAATGTTGAGCTTCGTTCCATACAATGTTGAGCCATGCATGATTCATCTTGAGCTTCGTCAAGAGACGATGTTGAATTTTGTCAATAGACGATGTTGAGCTTCATTATATACGATGTAGAGAATTTCCTATTTTTGGGAGGAGTGTCTAGTACCGAGCGGGCTAAGGGTCGACTATCCTATGACCTAGAACTATGCGCCAATGTAGGTTGATACTATTACATTATTGGAACCTCCCTTGTGAGCTATCCCCAGCTCGATTGGCCCTTCATCTTGATATCAATATCATGGTATCGTCCATTATCCTAGCAAGGTTATGGACGACTCTACCCACTTGAGTGTGATAGCTGGGACCACGTAAGCTCTGTCGTAGTATGTCGGTTAAGTAACGAATCTCCCACTGTCTATATCATTCAAATTTGCATATTCATTATTCATGATAATTACCTTATGCATACATGTTCTAAAAGTAAGGTTTAACTCATTATTTAACTTTTGATGTAAATGTTATGTTCATCTTTGAGTCTTTCGATTCAGTCATGATGTTTTAAAGCTAAGCATGGTCATGTTATCATAAGATTGCAATTTTAGAATGAATACATGTAGCCCTTCTACTTATACTTGAAATCTTATGATATGTATGGAATGTTTTAAATGATTTATTTTGATAGAGCGATTTTAATTACCTTGCATACTTGGTACATTCTACGTACTGACCGCATACTTTCTATGTTGCATTGTTTCATGATGCAGGATCCAATTCTCAGGTTCAGCCCCGTTCACAGTCTCTTGTCAGAGTTACAACCTGCGTGATTGGTGAGTCCTCATATTTCGAAGACCATACTTTCAGTTTCATGTCGTATTTTAGTTTCAGGTTGTGGGGAGTTAGTTGGGGTCTTTTCCCATCAACTCGTCTAGACTAGAGGCTTTCAAGCTTATGTATGTATAGCTTCATATATTACTCGATTGTGTCATTATATGAGACTTCCACTGAGATTATAAATATACTTTCTTCATGTTTATTAAATGAGTTAGTTGAATGCTTATGTCATGGGTCGACTTGGGGTCTCTCGGGGTCCCTTATCCCTTGTCTACGATCTGGGCCTCCGTTCGGGTCATAAAGAACTTGGTATCAGATCCATAGGTTTGATGTGTCCTAAGGAGTCTAAAAGTTGCGTTAGGCATAGTCTTTTTCATGGGTTTGAAGTGCGTCACACCTATGACGAAGAGGCTACTAGACGTTTAGAAAATGTTCCCTTCTTTCATGATCTATGTCATGCGATGAAAAGCCTTTATATCCTTCTAATTCGTGCTATTTGCGATTGCAGAATCATGGCACCTCGAAGGGTGGATGGAAGGAGGAATGGAGGTGGTGCAGGCCATGAGGATGGTAACAGTTATGAGCATCAGCCAGCCCCACTAGTTCAGGAGCTTCAGGCACCGAAGCTAGCCGCTCATGCTGAGTTCCGAGCTGCCATTCAGATGCTTGCATAGGTTTTGACCGCTTAGTTCAATCAGCAAGACATTGCCATGGTCCATAAAATGGCAATGCGGTGGCGGCTCAAGTCAGGTACTTCTTGAGGGTGAACCCGTCGGAGTTCTTGGGGTCCAAGGTAGATGAGGACCTGCATGATTTTGTTGATTAGGTTGTCAAGATTACCCAAGTCATGGGGGTGAGTAGTGTTGAGTGCACGGTTGAAGGGGGTGGCGCATATCTGGTTTCTCCAATAGAAGGAAAGCAGGACAGCAGGAGCAAGTACGGTCACGTGGGAGGAGTTCCATGTTGCATTTCTAGATCGGTTCTTACCTCAAGAGATGAGGGAGTTAAAAAAATCTGAGTTCATGACTTTAAAGCAAGGGAGGATGATTGTTCAGGAATACTCCCTTGAGTTCACCTGCATATCTAAGTATGCCCCGGAGTTAGTGGCCGACCAACGGGCGCAGGTAAGCAGATTTGTGCATGGTATAGCAGGATATTTGGACAAGTACTATAGGACAGTTATGCTCCATCGGGACATGGACTTCCCTCACATTGTGTTGTACGCTCAGCAGATCAACACGACACATTCGAGGGAGAGGGAGGCCAAGAGGGCTAGGACTAAGGACCATAGATTCTCTCAGTAGAAGTCCGGTGGTGGGAACCAACAACAGACCCACCAGAGATCATCAGCCCTAGCATCTTTCACACTGAGTGTGCCATCTAGGCCCCGACATGATCAGAGGGGGCGGGCGTCAGGCTCGAGGGGTCATAGCAGCAGACCCGCAGAGTCCAGCACTCCATATTGTCATAGATACAGTCGAGGACACACAGGCCAGTTCTTGGTAGGGTCAAGAGCTTGTTTTGGATGTGGGCAGCTGGGACGTATGCTCAGACATTGTCCCGCAGCGAGACAGGATTAGGTTGGGGATCGAGGCCCAGCTTCTAGTTCAATAGCCCCTCCCCCACGCATAGCACAGTAGGGGGCATCTACTACCATAGCTAGCGGGCAGCTCCAGAACAAATTCTATGCCTTAGCCACTCATCAAGAGCACGAGGCTTCACGAGATGTAGTCACCGGTATGTTGAGAATTTTTCATGTTGATGTGTATGCTTTGCTAGATCTAGGGGCTACCCTATCTTTTGTGACACTATATATATCCAGTAGCTTCGAAGCCAGTCCCGATGCCTTGTCAGAGCCTTTCTCAATTTCTACTCCAGTAGGTGACTCAGTTATAGCTAGACAAGTGTATAGAGATTGTCTGGTCTTAGTTCTTCATAAGTTCATCTCAACAGATTTGATAGAATTAGCCATGACGGATTTCGATGTTATTCTGAGCATGGATTTGCTATTTGCATGTTATGCTTCAGTTAATTGTAGAACCCGGTCAGTAGAGTGCAGACTTCCGGGTGAGCCAGTCTTAGAATGGAAGGGTAGTTCAGTTGTGCCTGTAGGTCGATTCATTTCCAACCTTAAGGCCGAGAAGATGATTTCTAAGGGTTGCATGTACCATATAGTTAGAGTTAAGGACGTGGAGTCTGATACCCCGACCATTCAATTAATTCCAGTAGTATGTGAGTACCCGAAGGTCTTTCCTAATGATTTTCCAGGTGTAACTCCCGAGCGGGAGATTGATTTCGGTATAGATCCTCTTCCCGACATGCAGCCTATATCCATTCCGTCTTGTAGAATGGCTCCAGCTGAGCTAAAAGAGTTGAAGGGCCTGTTAGATAAAGGTTTCATTAGACCGAGTAAGTCTCCATGGGGTGCACCGATGTTATTTGTTCGAAAGAAGGACGTTTCCCTTCGCATGTGTATTGATTATTGGTAGTTGAATAAGGTCACCGTCAAGAACAGGTACCCCTTACCCAGAATTGATGATTTGTTTGATCAGCTTCAAGGTGTCAGGTGTTTCTCCGAGATTGATCTCAGGTCCGTATATCACCATCTTAGGGTTCAAGAGAGTGACATCCCAAAAACCACTTTCAGGACTCCGTATGGTCACTAAAAATTTGTTGTTATGTCAATTGGACTAACCAATGCCCCTACAGCTTTTATGAGTCTAATTAATAGGGTGTTCAAGGCATATTTGGACATGTTCGTGATTATGTTCATTGATGATATCCTCATATACTCTCGGAGCGAGAAGGAGCATATTTCTCACTTGAGAGTAGTGCATTAGACCCTCAAGGATCGTCAGTTGTATGCAAAGTTCAGCAAATGCGAGTTTTGGTTAGACTCGGTGGCATTCCTAGGCCATGTGGTGTCAAGCGAGGGTATAAAAGTATATTCTCAAAAGATCAAGGCGATAAAGAATTGGCCCAGACCAGTGAACCCATTATCAGGAGCTTTTTGGGCTTAGCGGGTTATTGTCGGAGATTTGTTGAGGGATTTTCATCCATTGCCTCCCTATTGACTTGATTGACTCAGAAAGAGGTGAAGTTCCAATGGTCGGAGGCTTGTGAGAAAAGCTTCCAGGAATTGAAGACCCGACTCACTTTAGCACCAGTATTGACCCTACCTGAGGGTACGGATGGCTTTATAGTGTATTGTGATGCTTCGCGAGTTGGACTCGGTTGTGTGTTGATACAACATGGGAAAGTGATAGCATATGCCTCAAGACAGTTGAAAGTTCATGAAAATAATTACCCGACCCATGATCTTGAGTTGGCCGCGGTGGTGTTCGTATTGAAGATATGGCAGCATTACTTGTATAGGGTCCATGTGTATGTATTCACGGATCACAAGAGCTTGCAATATGTGTTCACGCAGAAAGATCTAAATCTTCGGCAAAGGAGGTGGTTGGAGTTACTTAAGGACTACGATATGAGTGTCCTTTACCATCTAGGAAAGGCTAATGTAGTAGCGGATGCACTTAGTAGGCTCTCTATGGAGAGTGTGTCCCACGTGGATGAGGGAAAGAAGGAGTTGGTGAGTGATGTCCATCGACTTGCGAGGTTGGGAGTTAGTTTGGTTGACTCTACCAATGGCGGCATTTTTATATGAAACGAATCAGAATCATCCTTGGTAGTGGATGTGAAAGCTTGGCAAGATGAGGATCCGATGTTTGTAAAGCTGAAGGAAGTTGTTCGGAGTCAAAATGTGGAGATTTTCTCCCAAGGGAGAGATGGGGTGCTGCGGTACCAGGGTCATCTATGTGTTCCAGATATTTATAATTTGAGGGACCGGATATTGCATGAGGCACATGGGTCCAGGTATTCCATCCATCCGGGTGCCACCAAGATGTATCATGATTTGCGGGAAATATATTGGCGGAACGGCATGAAGAAGGATATTGCAGAATTTGTCGCCAAGTGTCCAAACTGTCAACAAGTGAAGGTCGAACATCAAAGGCCGGGAGGCATACTTCAGGATATCAACACTCCTACTTGGAAGTGGGAAAAGATTAACATGGATTTCATTACAGGCCTACCTCGTACTCGCTGACATCATGATTCCATTTGGGTGGTAGTAGACAGGATGACCAAGGCTGCACACATTCTACCGGTCAAAACCATAGATTCAGCGGATGATTATGCCAGATTGTATATTCGGGATTTGGTTCAACTTCATGGAGTGCCCTTTTCTATTATTTCAGACCGAGGTATTCAGTTTACCTCTCGGTTTTTATGGTTTTTCCAAAAGGGCTTAGGACTCAGGTTAAGCTAAGCACAGCATTTCAACCACAAACGGATGGTCAGGCAGAACGGACAATCCATACTCTGGAGGACATGTTGAGAGCCTGTGTGATGGACTTTAAAGGTAGTTGGGATGATCACTATCCCTTGATCAAGTTTTCTTACAATAACAGCTATCACTCCAGTATCCAAATGGCAATGTTCGAGGCTCTTTATGAGCGGAGGTGTAGGTCTCCCATTGCATGGTTTGAGATTGGTGAGGCAACTATGATAGGGCCAGACTTGGTTCGCGAGGCTATGGCGAAGGTTCAGTTGATAAGGGACAGGCTGAAAATTGCTTAGAGTCGTCAAAATTCATATGTGGATGTGAGAAGAAGAGATTTGGAATTTGAGGTTGATGATTGGGTATTTTTTAAAGGTATCTCCCATGAAGGGAGTCATGCAGTTCAAAAAGAAAGGAAAACTCAGTCCCCGCTATGTTGGTCCCTACTGGGTTATGAGAAAAGTTGGTAAGGTAACATATGAGTTGGACTTGCCATCAGAGTTCTCTTCAGTACATCCCGTGTTTCATGTGTCGCTCTTGAAAATGTTCTTGGGTGATCCAGCTTTAGTAGTCCCGATGGAAAGCATTGGTGTGGGAGATAGCCTCAGTTATGATGAAATTCCAGTTGCAATTTTGGATCTCCAGGTTCGGAGGCTGAGGAAATTCCAGTTCAATTTTGGGAGGCCGAAGCGTCCATGATGGCTAAATACCCCCACCTGTTCCTTACCGGCTAAATTTCAGTTTGAGGTATTAGTTTCTGTCCTAATTCTCTAATCAGTTTCCATGTTCAATTCATGTGCACAAGTTTGAATTATGTTATGATAAATGTATGTGATGTCCGAATTCAGTTAAGTTGTGTAGTTTTTTTGGAGGTAGTCATTCCATCAATTTTCGATTAAAATAATCAGTATTTTCACATGAAAATTTCATGTTTATGTTTTTTGCTTGTTTCTAACATTCAATGATGAATGTTCTCATGGGGGAGATATCGTAATACCCCGGGAACCCAAGGATCAGACTCGGGAGTCAAACGGGGAAAATTTGGAAAGTGGCACTTCAGTTGCAGACCAACGACTCGAGAGAAGACCCCACAAGTCGTCAAGTGACTCGTGGGAAGGTCTGGAGGAAGTGAAGGATTTAGGTCTCCACGAGTGAGGGAACGACTTGTGGTCAGCCACCACGAGTCGTCATGTTAGTCGTGGGGGTGAGGGTGAAGATTAATTGGGAGAATGGGACAATGTACCTGACGGAAGGTGACCACGAGTCGTGGTCTCGAGGCACGAGTCGTCATGTCCCCCGTTACGATCCCTAATAGAGTTATTATCCAGTGTACTTGACGAGCGACTCGATGAGTCGTCGCCCGTCCTGATGAGTCATCAGGTCACCCGTTATGGTCACCTGGAAGTTATTTTCTGCGAATTAGTAAGGGCTTTCTTGTAATTTCATAAGTTCCTAAGACCTATACTATGTCGTTTAAGGCCTATTTTAGTGGGTTTTAAGCAGGGAGAAAACCTATTCTAAGTTATTCTTCCCATACATGCAAGTTTGAAGGTTTGAAGAGAGGATTCAAGGCAATATCTCAACGTTTGCATTGGAATCTCAGCTTGGGCAATTAGAGGGTGTTCGAATTCACCATTCCCAGGTATGTAAGGCTATGAGTGGATGTCTCCTTCCACACCCATGCCCAATTTCTATTAAATTGTGAGAAATAACCTATGATCAAGTATGGGGTTTTCACCCAATTCTATGATTTTTTTCAATCTCTATGCATGGGTATGATTAATTTAGATTAATATTGATGAATTGTAAAGTTTGGGCAGATTCTAAATTGTTTTCAATACAAAATTATTTTCCAAAAATCTTTGATCTAAAATGTCGATAGATGAGAAATTCATGAAAGTAGTGAATGATGATAAATGCATGATGATATTGAGATTTGATGATGAAAAGCATGTTTCTAAGGCTACCCATGATTATGATGTTGTTTTCAAAATGAAATGAGTATATCCTAGTATGATAAAGCTTTGGGCAATGCTCACATGTTGATTTAAAGTGATGATTTTTCCGACATGAGCTTACCACATTGTTTGAAGTGAAGTTTCCCAATTTTTTCATAAATTCTAGCTTGTGGTATGTTGAGTTAAATATTTCTACATGTAGCTTACCACATGATTTGGAGTAGATGTTCCCACCTATGACTAAGCTTGTGGTATGTTTCGAAATAAAGCCTCCCATTTGCATGAATTCATAATTGAGAATATATGTCATTATTAGCTTTGTCGATAGACAATGTTGAGCTTCGTTCCATATGATGTTGAGCGATTCATGATTCATCTTGAGCTTCGTCAATATACGATGTTGAGCTTCGTTATATATGATGTAGAAAATTGCATGTTTTTTGGAGAAGAGTCTAGCACCGAGGGGGCTAAGGGTCGACTACCCTATGCCTCAGAACTACGCGCCAACAATAGGTTGATACAGTTACATTATTGGGACCTCCCTTGTGAGCTATCCCCGACCCGATTGGTCCTTTAGCTTGATATTGATATCATGGTATCGTCCATCGCCCTAGAAAGGTTATGGATGGATCTACCCACTTGAATGTGACAGTTGGGACCACGTAAGCTCTATCGTGGTATGTCGGTTAAGTGACGAGTCTCCCACTTTCTATATCATTCATATTTGCATATTCATTACTCATGATAATTACCTTATGCATGCATGTTTTAAAAGTAAGGTTTGACTCATTATTCAGCTTTTGATGTAAATGTTATGTTCAGCTTTGATTCTTTCGAATCAGTCATAATGTTGTAAAGCTAAGCATGGTCATGTTATGATAAGATTGCGACTTCAGAATGAATGCATGTAGCCCTTCTACTTATACGTGAAAGCTTATGATATGTATGGAATGTTTTAAATGATTTATTTTGCTAGAGTTGTTTTACTTACCTTGCATACTCGGTACATTTCACGTATTGACCGCATACTTTCTATGCTGCATCATTTCATGATGCAGGATCTGGTTCTCAGGTTCAGCCCCGTTCGTAGTCTCTTGTCAGAGTTAGCACCTGCTTGATTGGTGAGTCCTCATCTTTCGAGGACTGGACTTTCAGTTTCATTGCGTATTTCAATTTTAAGTTGTGGAGAATTAGTTGGGGTCTTGTCCCATCAACTTATCTAGACTAGAGGCTTTCAGACTTATGTATGTATAGCTTCGGATATTACTCGATTGTGACGTTGTATGAGACTTCCATTGAGTTTATAAATATTCTTTCTTCATGTTATTAAATTAGTTAGTTGAATGCTTATTCCATGGGTCGACTTGGGGTCTCTCGGGGTCCCTTGTCCCTGTTTATGATCCAGGCCTCCGTTCGGGTCCTGACAACAATTGTGGGTACCATTAAGCCCTCAGAGGAAATCAAGTCACACAAACATACCAATAGAACCAAACACACAAATTAAGGAATACAGTGCCTAGCTCAACGAATAACATCCCCACTGACATTACAACACCATTCAAAATTGTATGATCTACTGTCCCACCGACTTACAATAACTGACCAATCTTAACACTCAAACACATGAATATAATTTACTATAGAACAATATCAATCTAGAAGATTATACCAAAGAAATTCAATATGATTTTCCAGCGACCGAAACAACAACTTCGCGCGACAACAATGAGTATTTGGATTCAAACAAAAATCATGCCAGAAGAAGGAAAAGAAAAGCCTTAACATACCTCTACATCGATGACTTGAAGTTAGCTGAAACTTTAGAAATAAAATCCAAGAAATACTGCCTTAAAGCAGCCTTCAACACCACCATAACGTGACTAAGAGTTCAACAAGAAAGCAATAGAAACGAAACTCAATCAACAAGATTTTTATGAGTTTAACTATGGAAACTTTGAAAAAACTGCCTACGAAGCTCCATGGATTCATTACCATGTGAAACAACTAAAAATCAAGGAGATAGAAGGATTGCCTAGCCAATATACCCAAAAAAGCTACCTGAAACCAAAGAAAATGCCACTACAACAAGAACACACACGACATATTCATGATCTATGCTCAGAAATGAGTTCAGATATTCAATTCGACCTCAAAATCACTTAGAACCTACGAGAGACTAAATTGGTAGAGTTCGTCACCACCTCAAGGGTCTGTAAAATAAAATTTATATGGCTCAAGTGACCAAACATAGCTATATATAGGAGCCTGGCCAGCATTATTACCACGATGTGGGTTGCGTTGCCCGGTGCATCCTGATAGGCTAATTCATGGATCCTCTAATTTTCTCCAGTGTTTCATCCCTTCTACACAATCTCAATCCCCGGCCTTTTCTCAACATATAATACATAGTTATAAAACTAGGCTCGTAAGTTCAAAACCTATTGATGAAACCGAAATGCACAAGGTGTTACATCCTTCCCTTTTTAGAGATATTTGACTTCGAATGTTGATGACACCATGATTCAAATCTATGAGGTACAAAACAACTATGCTCACCGATCAAAAATTTCACGGGTCTATCACAAAATGATATCAAACAATTAAATATGACCTTGGACTCACCAAGGTACTGACAGACTCAAACTCAACCCAATAATTAAAACAAATATGTATACCTGATGTATTGCCCACTAAAGGCTCTACAATTTGTTGGTTCCCCAAAAAAAAGATATGAGGTGTGGCTTGATCTAGAATAGTAACTCTACCACGATCCTAGCCTCGGCCTATAACTAACTGTAACCCTTGGTAAACTAGCCCTACTGGAGCAGACGATTCTACTACCGACCCTGTCGGTTGTGCCATACTACTCAGTCATTGAGTAAGGAAATCCTTAATATTATGACCTCTAGTCCACATGAGTAAGAGGTAGCCATCCTCCCTCTACATTTATTAAAATGTGTCCAGCCACACAACTCATAATATGATAGGGTCGGCATGCCCTACTGCCCAAATCTTAATGCTCAATATCCTTCTCCTAACTTAATAGAATCCCCATAGCTATAATCACCATACCGCATCTTAGGACCACCCTGTAATCCACTCTGAACATCTGCAGGCCTTGTTCTCCTTCACTGCTCCCTCTTAGCTAGCACCTAATTCAATGTTTCTATTTGTGCTCTTCCAAACTATGATCTAACGTTTGTATATGAGATAATGTCTATGCCTTTATACATCGAGGAGACCATACAGTACTCCAATTACTATAGTAGTAGACCATTCATATACCGATGTTGTCTGTCATGATCTGAGCTAAGACCCTGGATCGAGATACGGACCTAGAACCATGAATGGCTCCAAGCTAGCCCATGGCACATGCATGGCATGAATAAGAGAATAACTAAAACGGAAATGAATCATAAACATGGATAAGCGAAAGTCTGGGACATATAACATAACAACATGAGAAAGACCAATAGTCAACGTCGTTGATCATCTACTACATAACTGTCTAAAAGCCTATAATCATATAATGAGCTTATGGGATAACACTCCCAACTAGCTCGCTAAATCTAAATATAAAAGTCACAGATAATGAGCATATACTGATAGATATCCTCGGAAGATGAGCACTCACCCTGACGGGAATTAAGCTAGTTTGAGCGGGAGCGAGCTAACGACGGGGCTGAGAAGGATCACCCGAACTATCATGACCCGAACATAGGTCTGGACCGAGACACAGAACCTAGAACCATGAATGGCTCCAAATATACCCATGGCATGAACATGATAACTAAATCACATACATCAAGCGAAAGTTGATAACTGAAACATGAATAAGTGGAAGTCTTTATACAACACAACCATATAGAGTCAACACTGACAAAGCTGAAATTCTACATATTGTCTGATAAGCCTCTAACATAACTGAAGAGCTGATGGGACAATATCCCCAACTGAGTCTAACCGTCTGAACTTGTATCATGAAATGATATAGCACAGAGTATGCGGTCAGTACTTGGAATGTACTAAGTATGCGAGGTAAGTAAAAGCATGTTGATTAAGTATAAACTGAAGTCATACATATAAACATAAATCATAATACCATAAGACTAAGGACTGCATGTTAACATCTGCATACATGTATAGACATAAACTGAATTTCATATCTGAATAGGATGACCTAAAGCTGAAAATAGAATCATATGGCTTGCCATAGCTGAAATCATAAGTAAAAGCTTATAAATTAATCATTGGGTCCAGCATGCTGAAAACATAATATCATAAGTCATATACATGCATACTGAAATCATGAGGAACAATGGGAGACACGTCATAATGGAAAACCACCATGTGTGAGCGCATGATGATCCCACGTCTTTTCCACGTGGAGGTGGGCCATCCTAAGCCTTTCCAGGGATAAGGATAAGTAAGGTGTGATATCAAGGTGTTCCCTTGGGTAGAGAAACGCTCTCTTGAGAGGTCCCAAAATGTATACCGACATTGGCGCATAGTTTATGAGATCGGAGAACATTGGAAACCCTAGCATACTTGGTGCTAGACACTACTTTCAAAACATGTATAATGCTCACACAATTATATTCTAACAACATACTTGAATCTGAACATTGGGGAGTCTTGACTCCAAAATATACATCTATCAACTTATTTTGTTAGCCTTGGCCAAATCATGGAATTTACTTAACTTGTGTGGGCTTACCAAATCCTAAAATTATGCATACTTGGAAAAAAAAGACTTCATAAGGAAAATCATGGATTCATACATGGGTAATTTGTAAATATTCATTCATACTAGATATCTCATCATACTTGAAATCATAAATCATACACTTGACTTTTCATAAAACTTGCTTAATAGGGAAAAATCTTCAAAAACTTAAGGTCATGAATTTATAAACAAAATAGGTATAAAATCTTCCCATGAATCTTCAAATATACTTTGCAACATAGAGGGGAGTGACCCATAAATAATTTATAGGGAATTTCATAAGATTGGGTTAAAACCCCATAAGATTATGGATTTGATCTAGAACTTGAATTCATGGAATTGAGGAAAATTTTGAGAATGAGCATGAAAAGAACTCTCATTCATAGCCCTATATACGTGGATGAGCTGAATCTACACTTGTCTTTCAAAGCCCAAGAGATTTGGAGAAGAAATTGAAGGATTTCAGCTTGATCTTCTATAGAAAACCTCTAAACTTGCATGCATGGGAGTTGAATGAATTATAATAGGTTAAACTCCCTTAATATACTTCTTTCAGGACTTAAAACAACATAGTTTAAGACTTTGGAGATTTAGAATTATGAGAATACCCTTACTAATTTCGCAGAAAATTACTCACTGCCAGAAGTAACGACACACACCCGAGTCGTACTTCAATACCACGACTTGTGGTTGGCTCTCGTTGTTGATACTGTTTCACCCTAACTTTTGAAGTTTCCCACAACTCGTACCATCAAACGATGGGTCATTGGACCCATCCATTACCACTTTCGCCAATTCCTCTACCCCCTTCTTACAAGTACAAGCCATGACTCGTTGTTCCCCACTATGAGTCGTACCATGACCCATACCTTCCAATACTAACACTCCTGAACCAACCAATGATTCCCTACCATGATCCCTTGTGTACAATGAGTCATGCCAAGATTCGTACCTTCCAGGCCTGACACACAAGCAGCTTCCCACAACCCCTAACAATGACTTGTTACATGATCCCATGAGTTGTACCTTGACTTATTTCTACAGAACACCTCCTGCTGATTCTGAGCACGAACAGCTCCCACAACTCGTCACTTCTCACCGCGACTCATACAACGAGTCGTCCTGTGAAAAATTTCCCCTCTTTTCTACTGATCACATTTCTAATCCCGAGTCTGGTCTTAGGAACTTTTAGGGAATTAAAATATCTCACTTTTGGGAACATTCATCCTCGAATGTGGGTTAAACATACTAAAAAGCTGGGGAAAGAAACTGCAACCCCAAATACGGAACATCTAAAGCTGAAAACTGATGGAGTGACTGACTCCAGACTGAAATACATAACTAAAATGAATTAATGATTCATATATGCATGCTAGAACATGAAAGAAACTAGGAGACATGAACTAGATATGAAATCTGAATAGAGTATTAGAGAGGGAACTGATACCTCAAGCTACGGACCTGGAAGGGAATAAATGCGAGTATTTATCCATCATATCTACTTTGGATTCCCACGTAGCTCCCTCAACGAGCTGATTCCTCCATAAGAATTTTGTTGAAGATACTTCCTTGTTCATCAACTTACGAACCTAACGATCAAGGACCTCAATGAGTACCTCCTCATAGGCAAGGATATCCTTCACACCCATGCTCTCTACTGGAAAAACCAAAGTTGAGTCACCAATATACTTCTTCAACAATGAAACATGGAAAATGAGATGCACCAATACTAACTCCTTTGGTAGCTCCAACTCATAGGCCACCTTGCCAACTCGTCTCACAATCCTGTATGAAACATATTGGGGACTAAGCTTCCCTTTATTTCCAAACCTCATCACTCCCTTCATGGGAGACACCTTCAAGAATACCCAATCATCAACTTCAAACTCAAGTTCTCTCCGCTTAACATCCACATATGACTTCTAATGACTCTGAGCTGTTTTCAGCCTTTTTCTAATAAGCTAGACTTTATCTATGGCCTCATGAACTAAATCTGGCCCTATCAACTAAGCCTTGCCTACTTCAAACCAACCAATAGGCTATCTACATATTCGCCCATAGAGAGCCTCAAACGGAGCTATCTAAATGCTGGAGTGGTAACTGTTGTTGTAAGCAAACTCTATGAGGGGTAATTAATAATTCCAACTACCCTTGAAGTCAATCACATATGCTCTGAAAATATCCTCGAGAATCTGAATAGTTTGCTCAGCCGGACCATCTATTTGTAGGCAAAAATCCATGCTATGCTTGAGCAGAGTATCAAGTCCCTTATGAAACAATATCCAAAACTACAAGATAAACTTAGTTCCTCTATCTGAAATGATGGAAAAAGGAATCTCGTGCAACCAAACCAACTCTCGAATGTACAATCTAGCATAGTCCTTAGCTGAATCGGTTGTTTTGATCTGTAAGAAATGAGTTGCTTTAGTCAACCTATTTACCACCACCCATATAGAGTCATACTATCGACGAGAGCGAGACAACCCCATGATGAAGTCCATATTAATCTCTTCCCACTTCCAAGTGGTGATACTGATGTCTTGTAGCACACCTTCAGGTCTTTGATGCTCAACTTTCACCTATTGACAATTCGAACACTTAGCCATAAACTCTACTATTTCCCTCTTCATACCATTCCACAATAGACTTCCCGTAGGTCATGGTACATCTTGGTGGAATCTATATGTATAGAATATCAAGAACCATAAGCCTCATGAAACATCCGTTCTCTCAAATCATCGACATCCAAAACACATAAACGGCCCTGATATCGAAGCACACCATCTCCCCCTTAGGAGAAAACCTCCACCTTATGATTTTGAACCGCTTCCTTTAGCTTCACTAAGATGGGATCCTCGTCTTGCCTAGCCTTGACCTCGATCACCAAGGAAGATTCTGGCCCATTCTGAACAATGACACTTCCATCTGTTGAATCCACAAGGCGAACCCCTAGACAAGAAAGTCGATGCACATCCTTCACCAACTCCTTCCTTTCACCTTCCACATGAGACACACTCTCCATGGACAATATACTAAGGGCATCCGCCACTACATTGGCCTTTCCCGAATGATAAAGGACACTCATGTCATAATCTTTGAGAATTTCTAACCACCTCCTTTGACACAAGTTCAGGACCTTTTGAGTGAACACATACTGAAGGATCTTGTGGTCCATGAACACATCCACATGCACCCCAAATAAGTAGTGTCTCCAAATCATAAATGCAAACACCACCGCTGCCAACTCCAAGTCATGCGTCGGGTAATTCTTCTCATGAGTCTTAAGCTGTCCAAAGGCATATGCAATGACCTTTCCATGTTGCATCAACACACAACCAAGACCAACTTGTCACAACCCGAGTCTAACCCTGGAAGAGACACGGTACTTGGTGCCACAAGTGACCCCAAGATAACCCATGGTCTAAAATTACACTGGTAAACTAAGTAAATATAAGTGGAAGTTATATGAAAAAAATAGTCATCCAAGTGAAACTATTTTGAAAAGGATAAAAATAATTGCATTGAATACTGAACATCTGTGTCTGAAAGCCAATTACAAACTGATGAGTTGCTAGGAAAAGCCCCCAGCTAACTCTAAAATCTATCTAAATAAGAACTAAGTGAAAAGCAAATATCGTCCTCGGAAGATGAGGACTAGCCAAAATAATGTTGCTGTTGAAATCGATAGAGGAAACTACTAATGATGCCGAGACTGAGAACCTGCGTGTATATCAATATACAATACAGCAGAGAAAGTATGCATCAGTACTTTGAATGTACTGAGTAGGTGAGATATACAATAAGCTTAAAAAATAAGCACTGAAATGAAATAACATGAAATGACCAACTGATACCGAGTACTGATAAATGTTGAGCTATAACTGTGAAACAGTCAATGATGACCCTGACTGACGGTCATAAACATGTCCTGGAACTGGGTGACTAAACTGAGCTTACTGAAAATGAGCTGAACTAAACTATACTGAAAAATGGGAGAGTCTATAACCGACATATAACCACGTGAGCTAGACGTGGAGTCCGATGTATACACCCCATCGGAGAAAGCCCATTGTACCTTACCAGGGTATAGTTTTGGAACCCCAGTCTCCTCGATGCTAAGTACTACTCCCAATGGATAGTCCTAACTTAACTACTAAGTTGATAGCTCAAAGTTGGGGTCCTGGACTAAGTCAGGAATACTTATCTGGATGTAACCTGAGAGTCTGTAGGACTAGATAACTGAAAACTGGTGTTCTAAGACTGGTCAGAGCTGCTTGTCTAGAAGCATCGTAATTGTCTAAAGAACTAATTAATAACTTAAACTAGGGAGTATTACTGAACTAAAATCCTCAAGATCTGACTATTGTCAAACTGATTAGCTGACTTATTGAAAGATACTGAAAATGCTAGTTTTTGACTGATACTAGACTAGCATGGAAATTCAAGAACTAACAGAGTCAAGCAACAACAACATCTAGTCAACCATGCAAGACCCTTATTTCATTTCATAGAATTAGGGCTAAAACTATTTCACATGAAGAAGATAGCAACATGATCACTACGTAGAGGAAACATAGCAAGAATTCATATGAGCAACAATCCACAAGGATTAATCAGAATCTGGTTACAAATTTACCCTAACTCAAATCTTCAGGGCTAGAACTGATAAGAAATTTTAGAAGGATTTTAGGGAACAAGAAAGGGAAACTCCCTTGCTGAATTCCCACATACCTAGAGTAGAATCCTTGAGAGAAGTTTGAATAAATCTAAAGGAAAATTGAAAGCCCTAGCTTAGCTCTGAGATGCCTGTCTTGAACTTCTTCTCACTTAGTCTAAGAGTTGAGAGAAAGAATGAGAGTGATATGTCAATCAACCCCTTTAATTCCCTCCTAACATACCCAAAACAACGTAGTTTAGGGATTAAAAGGGTAGGAAGTTACAAAAATACCCTAAAAGAAAGTATGGAAAAACTATTGTCGGGATCCAACAGGTCACACAACGAGTCATTGGTTGGCACCACAACTCGTTGGGACAAATCATTGGTCCTGGGCCAAAAAGTCTAGGCTCACTGGAACTGGACAACAAGACGGGACAATGACTCGTTGGATGAACCAACGGGTCGTTGGTTACTCTCGTGGCCACTGGAGGAGTTTGGAACAAAAACTGGAACCACTACCAACGAACAACCCAACGACTCATTGGTTGAACCGACGGGTCGTTGTAACTTCTTGTTGCCTCCATTATTCTGACTGGAAGGATTCTTGGATCTGGAAATTATGACTCGTTAGAGGTGACAATGAGTCGTTGGTTCCACTTGTTGCTTCTGGGAGATGTCTGGTAGATTTCTACACTGAGAAACAATGACTCAACAAAATGATTCATTACTCTTTGTAGTGGGTCATTGCATGACTCGTTGGTTTCCAAATAAAAAACTTGCAGATCAAACAACGTCTCATACAACGGTCCACTAGTGCTGATAACGACTCGTTGTCTGAGTCTTCCTGAGATAATTTTTTTTGTTCTTTCTGGTTTTTCATGCAAAGTCTAAGTTTGATCTAGAAAAGTTTTGGGGTGTTACAATATCTCCCCCTTGGGATCATTCATCCTCGAATTAAGGCTAAAACTATTGGAAAATTGGGGAAAGAGCTATAATTCCCAAACTAAACTATAAACTAATTTTCTAAAGGAGTGATTGACTCCGAACTGGAACATGCATACTAACTGAGTTAATAAAACTAGTATGCACACTGAAAACATGAATAGAGCTAATGAGTACGGAACTGAATGGAGTACTGAGGAGGAACTAAATACCTGATACTGAAACTGAACTAGAAGGGAATAAATGGGGATATCTAGCCATCATGTGTACTTCTGCTTCCCATGTGGCCTCCTCAACTAGTTGGTTCTTCCATAAGACCTTTATTGAGGCGACCTCCTTGTTTCTCAGCTTACGAACCTGACGGCCTAGGATTTGAACTGGGACTTCTTCATAAGAGAGAGTATCCTTCACTCCCACACTGTCTAATGGCACAACTAAGGTCTGATCACCGATGCACTTCATCAACAGTGACACATGGAAGACTGGGTGCACAGATGCTAACTCTGAAGGTAATTCTAACTCATAAAACACATTGCCAATTCACCTCAGAATCCTGTAGGGTCCTACATACCTCGGACTGAGTTTCCCTTTCTTTCCAAACCTCATCACCCTTTTTATGGGTGAAATTTTCAAATAGACCCAATCATCTTCAGCAAATTCTATTTCTCTTCTCCTCACATCTGCATATGATTTCTGTCAACTCTAAGCTATTTTCAACCTTTCTCTGATAAGTTGCACTTTCTGCATAGCCTCATGGATGAGTATGGTCCTATCAAGGTAGCTTTTCCAACTTTGAACCATCTTATAGGAGACCACACCTTCTACCATATAATGCCTCAAATGGGGCCATCTGAATACTGGAATGGTAGTTGTTGTTGTATGAAAACTCGATGAGAAGTAGGTGATTATTCCAACTTCCCTTGAAGTAGATAACACAAGCTATCAACATATCTTCTAAGATTTGAATAGTCCGCTCAGCTTGTCCATCTGTCTGAGGGTGAAAATTTGTGTTGAGCTTGACCTGAGTACTGAGTCCTTTCTGAAATGACTTCCAAAAATATGAGGTGAACTGGGTACCTCTATCTAAAATAATGGAAAAGGGAACCACATACACTCTTACTAACTCCCGGACATACATCTTAGCATAATCCTCAGTTGAGTCTATAGTTTAAACTGAGAGGAAATGTGTTGGCCTGGTCATCCGATCTACTATCACGCAAATTGAATCATGTTGTCAACGAGTATGAGGTAGACCTGTAAGGAAGTCCATATTCACTTCTTCATACTTCTACGTGGGTATGCTGATATCCTGAGTCATTATCCTAGACCTCTGATGTTCAACTTTAACATGCTGGCAGTTAGGGCACTTAGCCACAACTTCTGAAATATCCCTTTTCATTCCATTCCACCAGTAGATTTTCCATAGGTCACGGTACATCTCAGTAGCACCTGGGTGGATAATATCTGGTGTTGTGTGCTTCTGCCAGTATTTGCTGCCTAAAATTGTCTATGTCTGGAACACATGGTCTGCCCTGGTAGTGAAGTACACCATCTCCCCCTTTAGAGAAAGCCTCCAGTTATTTTCATAGAATTGCTTCTTTCATCTTAAGATGTATGGGATCTTCATCCTGCTTTGACGTAACCTCAACAACTAACGAGGATTCTGACCTACTCTGCAGTACTACTCCGCCCTCAGTTGAATCCACCAACTACACTCCCAATCGGGCTAACCTGTGAATATCCCTTGCCAGCTCTTTTATGCCCTCTTCAATATGAGAAACGCTCCCCATGGACATCCTTCTTAAGGGATCCGTTATTATAGTTGCCTTTATCGGGTGGTACATGATGTCGCCCAAATTACACCTCACAATTGTTATATAAGTGGTCGATTGTCAAATATAGAACCTAATGAAGGTCGAGGTCGATCCCACAGGGAATATGGTAAGAACTTAAGTTAATGCGAATAACTATTACTATTGATTTACTTATTTCTAAAGGGGGGAAAATATAGAATAATAAACAAAAGTAAAACTAATGAATGCTTGTATCAAATTGGGTTTATATTCAATTTACGACTAGACTAGGATTGTGTTC
>JACEIK010003489.1:52903-63019 GCA_018107945.1 Datura stramonium | reverse complement strand
TATTTACCAAAACACACACACTTCTCTTTACACTGTTGTCTTCACTGTTGTAGTTGTAGTAAATTAACACCTAAAAAGGTTTCACCCCGTATTCCTATTCTCGTGGGTTCGACATTCCGGTTCTTAAAAAGAGCCACTGTATTACTTGTACGACCCGTACACTTGCGGGCTCATCATTCATCAGGTCCATAAAAGCTGCAGGAGCATTGGTTAGCCCAAAAGACATAAAAACAAA
The DNA here is from genome assembly GCA_018107945.1 of Datura stramonium. Classification (NCBI taxonomy): domain Eukaryota; kingdom Viridiplantae; phylum Streptophyta; class Magnoliopsida; order Solanales; family Solanaceae; genus Datura; species Datura stramonium. The sequence continues at coordinate 62,784 of JACEIK010003489.1, read as the reverse complement.
TTCGTAGTGACCATACCGAGTCCTGAAAGCGGTCTTCAGGATGTCACTCTCCCGAACTCTAAGTTGGTGGTACCTGGACCTGAGATCGATCTTGGAGAAGCACTTGGCACCTTGAATCTGGTCAAACAAATCATCGATCCTAGGTAAGTGGTACCTGTTTTTTACGGTAACCTTTTTCAACTGCCGATAGTCAATACACATGTGAAGGGAACCGTCCTTCTTTCGAACAAATAGAACTGGTGCACCCCAAGGAGACTTGCTCGGTCTAATGAATCCCTTATCCAACAAATCCCTTAACTGATCCTTCAAATCCTTTAGCTCGGCTGGAGCCATCCTGTAAGGAGGGATAGAAATAGGTTGCGTATCTGGAAATAGATCAATATCGAAATCAATTTCCCTTTCCGGAGGAACACTTGGCAAATCCTCGGGAAACACCTCTGAATATTCGCACACCACCGGAACTGACTGAATAGTCGGGGTATCGGACACCACATACTTAACCCTAACTAGGTGGTACATACACCCCTTCGAGATCATCTTCCTAGACTTAAGATAGGAAATAAACTGACCTGCTGGCACCGCCGAACTACCCTTCCACTCCAAAACTGACTCACCCGAAAAATGAAACTCCACGATATGGGTCCTACAATTAATCAAAGCATAACATGCAAACAACCAATCCATACCAAGAATAACATCAAATTCAGTCATGGTTAACTCTACCAAATCTGCGGAGGTAACCCTATGCAACACAGTAATGGGGAAACCTTTATATACCCGCCTAGCTACAACTGAATCACCGACTGGAGTATATACGGAGAATGGTTCTGACAGAATTTCAAGACTAACTCCAAAACTACTTGCAATGTAAGGAGTCACGAAAGACAATGTAGCTCCCGGGTCTAGCAAGGCATAAACATCAATATGAAAGACACGCAACATACCAGTGACCATGTCTGTCGAAGTCTCCTTCTCCTGGCATTAGGCAAGGGCATAGAATCGATTTTGGCACTGACCGCCACCCCCACTAGTAGATGCTCCATGTGGAGCTGAATGGGCCGGAGCTGCTACTGTCCTGGTGGTCTATGCTCGACCCCTATCATCACCCTATCTGGCATAATGGACATGCTCAGCGCATGTGCCCAAATCTACCACACTCGAAGCAGACATCCGAATCGAGCAGGCACTCCCTAGTGTGACTCTTGTCGCACTTCCCGCAAGATGGAGAGGTATACTCTAACTGGGTGCCCCTATGATCCCTCGACCCTGAAGCCCTGCTCCTCTGATCACCCCTGGGTCTAGATGGAACACTAGCTGATGACAGTGTTGGGGCTAGTGACCTCTGCTAAAACTGTGGACGGTAGCCACCGTCGGACCTCTGATGCGAAAACCCACGACTATCTATCCAAGCCCTCTTTTCCTCCCTCTCCCTCGCATGAACCGCCTCCATCTTCTTGGCGTACAACACTATGCGATGAAAGTCCATATCCTAGTGAAGCATGGCAGTCCTTCAATCCTTGTCTAATAACCAGCCACACCATGAACGAATCGGCTCACCCGCTCCCTCTGATCCATCACCAACTCTGGCGCGTACTTTGACAATTGAGTGAACTTGAGTGAATACTCCAGCACTATCATTTTTCCCTTCTTGAGGTTCACAAACTCAGCTATTTTCAATTCCCTCATCTCCTGAGGGAAGAACATATCGAGAAACGCCATGTGGAACTCATCCTAGCTGATAGGGCCCGCTACCGCTGTCCTGCTGTCCTTCCATTGCTTGTACCAAATATGAGCGACCTCTTTTAGCTGATAAGAGGCCAAGTCCAAACACTCCCCATTTGCCACTCCCATAACCTGAGTGACCTTCAGGATCCCTTCAATGAACTCGTGTGGATCCTCATCCACCTTTGATCCTGTGAACTCCGGAGGGTTCATCCTTAAGAAGTCTCTAATCCGAGCCGTCGCCGCATTGCCATTCTGTGGAACCTATGCGACAGCCTGCTGATTGAACTGAGCAGTCAATGCTTGCACCAACATCTGAATCGCCGCCCGAAACTCGACGTGGGCAGCTGGCTCTGCTGCCTGGGGCTCCGGAACAGGTGGGGCTTGCTGATGCCTAGGATCATTGCCATCTCTGTGGCCTTCATCATTTCCATTCCTCCTTTCGTTCATTCTTCTAGGATCCATAATTCTGCAATCGCGAATTGCACGAATATAAGGGTGGAAAGGCTTTTCATTGCACGACATAGAACATGAATGAAGGGAACATTTCCTAAAACGTTTAGTAGCCTCTTCGTCATAGGTGTGGCACGCTTCACACCCATGAAAAATACTCTACCTAACGCGACTTTCAGACTCTCTAGGACACATCAAACCTATGGCTCTGATACCAAGTTTGTCATGACCTGAACGTACACCCGGATCGTAGACACGGGACAAGGGACCCCAAGTCAACCCATGGCACATGCATTCAACTAATCTCATTTAAATAAACAGAATATTAAGAATAAAACATCTCGGAAACGTAACCATGACATAACATCAGGAAATACCAACATTTACATAATCTAAATACTACTCATTTGTCCGAAAGCCTCTAATACGTAAGATGGGTTGATGGGACAACATCCCCAACTAACCAGAGAAATACTAAAACATAATAAACAGGAAAGTTTATCAACGGCCCTCGGACCATGAGGACTCACCAAAAAGCTGATATCATAGGCTGGGATGGACTAAGGACGAGGATGAGCCATAGATCCAGACCTTGTACCATGAAATGATACAGCATAGAAAGTATACGGTCAGTACGTGGAATATATTGAATATGCAAGGTAAGTAAAACAGACATTTTAAAAGTAAAGTAAAACTCATAAGTAACATAAGAGGAGGACATCATGCTTGCATCAAAATCTTCGAAATAAAACATAGGGCTCAAGACTTTCAAATCATTCATAATCATTCATTATCGTAATCGTAAATAACTTTATCATAATATAACTTGAGCCAATAACATAAATATAACAATGCATAAAATATGCGGAACAATGGAAGGACTCGTCATAACCGACACCATCATGGTAGAGCCTTTCATGATGCCCCACTGTCTCGCTCAAGTGGGCAGAGCCGACCCTAGCTTGCTAGGAGAGGGTCATGCATAAGGCGTGATATCACATTTGAGGGGATCATTATCGATACGTCATAACATTAAAACCCACGGTGGAACATGGTTATGAGACATCGGCATAGTCCTTTAAATGTTGGGATTCTCGGTGCTAGACACGGCTCTCAAAAATATGCATATAGGATTATACATAAATTATTAACATCATGCATAAAAATTCATTGGCTGAGATATAACATTTATCATCATTGATCCCCTTTAGAACATGCTTAGCCAAGAATCAAGGCCCTTTTTATCGGCCAACATCATAAATAGATAAATCATGAAATTGATTTCATAAATCATAAATCATTCTTCATCATATGGGCATTTCCCAATGCTTCATTATACTCAATTTTTTCAAAATATACTCATAAACATGAGTAACTTGGATTCATGCATTTTCATAATCAATAAACTTAAAATAATGAATATTCATCACAAATCATGATTTTTATGAACTTTCATAAATGGGCAATTTAGATTTAAAAGCTTGAAACATGAATTAAAGAAAATAATAATAAAATCTGCCCATCATTCATAATTTAATAATTAAAGACTCAATTAAATCATACTTATAAGAAGAAATTACATTGTCATGCTTTGGGTAGAACCCCATGGAATTTGAGTAGGAGAATTCATGAATTTACTTGAAATTGGGTATGGGTGAGGAAGAATTACACCTATTTTAAAACCTACATACCTGAAAATAGATGGACTTAAAGTTCCTTGAACACCCACAAAGAATTTGATGAAAATTTGGGGAAGAAGGCCTTGAATCTCCCAAAAACCTCTCTAAAATCCTTGCACGAGAATGGGCATGCAATAGGGACTTAACTCCTCTTATCACACTCAGAAAATATCCAAAACGACGTATTTTAAGCCTTAGGAACTTAGGAAGTTACGAAAACACCCTTATTAAAACGCAGGAATTTCTGGTCGCCAGTCCTCACGAGGGACCTAACGGGACGTTGCCATAGGGCACGACTCGTTGCCTTGGTCCATTGAGTCCACTGCCCAATCCTCCAAGGGAACCCCACGGGATACTTCACGAGTCATGAGGCCAGACCACGACTCGTGGTCACCTTCTATGGCCTACACTACCCATCCCAATTTTGTCAATCCTTCAAGGTTGACCACGGGTGACCTTATGAGTCTTGAGGTCTGACCACGACTCGTGATCAGGCCCATGGCCTCCTCACTCAGACTTTGCCAAACCAAGCTGACCACGAGTCACTTCACGACTCGTGGTCACTCCACATGACTCACCTCACGAGTCGTTCTGTGACCTGGTGCGAATTTTCAGTTTTTCTCCATTTTCACTTCTGGGTCTGATCCTTGGGTTCCCGGGGTATGACACCATTGCATTCCCATTTTGAGGGATATGGGACACTGCCTTCTGGTTGACCTAAGTGGTCAAAGCCTATGCCAACATCTGAAAAGCCGCTCTAAACTCAACATGGCTTGTTGGTGCCCATCTTCATGGCCATTTCCATTTCCATTTATTCTATCATTTAATCAGCATGGAGGCATGATTCTGCAAATGCGTATAGCACGAGTTAGAAGGATAGAGAGATACTTCATTGCATGATATAGATCATGAAAGAAGGGAAATTTTCCTAAAACGTCTTGTAGCCTCTTCATCATAAGTGTGGCACGCTTCACACCCATGCAAAAGACTCTACTTAATGCCGTTTTAGTACACCCTAGGACACTTCAAAACCTAATTCTCTCATACCAAGTTTATCATGACCTGAACATAGGTCCAGATCGAGACATGGAACCTAAAACAACGAATGGCTCCAAGTCAACCCATGGCGTGAACATGATAACTAAAGCACATACATCAAGAAAAAGCTGATAACTAAAACATGAATAAGAGGAAGCCTGAATACATATCAACCATATAGAGTCAACACTGACAAAGTTGAAATTCTACATATTGTCTGACAAGCCTCTAACATATCTAGAGAGTTGATGGGACAACATCCCCAACTAGCTCATTAAAGTCCAAAAATTGAAATAACATAACTAAACATCAAACTGAAGGTCCTCAAATGATAAGGACTCACCAACGAGAGAAACTGAACTAAGCTGCGAGAAACTTGGCTAAAGGCGAAATTGAGTCTAACCATCTAAACTTGTATCATGAAATGATATAGCATAGAGTATGCGGTCAGTACTTGGAATGTACTAAGTATGCAAGATAAGTAAAAGCATGCTGATTAAGTATAAACTGAAGTCATACATATAAACATAAATCATAATACCATAATACTAAGGACTGCATGTTAACATCTGCATACATGTATAGTCATAAACTGAATTTCATATCTGAATAGGATGACCTGAAGCTGAAAATAGAATCATATGGATTGCCATAGCTAAAATCATAAGTAAAAGCTTATAAACTGATCATTGGGTCAAACCTGCTAAAAACATAATATCATAAGTCATAAACATGCATACTGAAATCATGAGAAATAATGGAAGACTCGTCATAATCGGCAACCACCATGTATGAGCGCTTGATGATCTCACGTCTTGCCCATATGAAAGAGGGACATACTAAGCTTTCTAGGGCAAAGGATAAGTAAGGTGTGATATAATGGTGTGCCCTTGGGTGCGGAATCACTCTCTTGAGAGGTCCCAAAAGTTATACCTATGTTGTCACATATTTTAAGAGACCGGGGAACCTTGGAGCCCCTATCCTACTCGGTGCGAGAAACTACTCCCAAAACATGTATAATACTCATATAATTATATTCTAACAACATAGCTTGAATATGATTGGTGAGTATTGACTCCAAAATATACATCTATCAACTGATCTTGTTAGTCTCGGCCAAATCATGAAACATACTTAACTTGTCTGGGCTTGCCCAAATCCTAAAATTATGAATATTTGAAATAAAAGACTTCATAAGAAAAACCATGGATTCATACATAGGTAATTTATAAATATTCATTCATGCTAGATATCTCATCATACTTAAAATCATAAATCATATACTTGACTTTTCATAAAACTTGCTTAATAGGGCAAAATCTTCTAAAACTTGAGGTCATGAATTTATAATCAAAATAGATATAAAATATTCCCATGAATCTTCAAACACACTTTGAAACATAGAGGGGATTGACTCATAAACAATTTATAATTTCATAAAATTAGTTTAAAATCCTATAAGATCAAGTATTTGATCTAGAAATTGAATACATGAAATTAAGGAGAATTTTGAGCATCAGAGTGAACGGAACTCTCATTCTTAGCCCTACATACTTTGGTGAGCTGAATCTACACTTCTCTTTGAAAGCCCAAGAGATTTGGAGAAGAAATTGAAGGATTTAAGCTTGATTTTCAATAGAAAACCTATAAACTTGCATGCATGGGAGTTGAATGAATTAGAATAGGTTAAACTCCCTTAATACGCTTCTTTCAGGGCTTAAAATAACGTAGTTCAAGACTTAGGAGCTTAGAAATTATGAAAACACTCTTACTAATTTCACAAAAAATTACTCATTGTCAGAAATAACTCCTCACACTATGAGTCGTACCTCAATATCATGCCTCGTGGTTGGTTCTCGTTATTGCTACTGTTTCACCTTGACTTCTAAAGTTTCCCACGGATTAAACCACAACTCATACCATCAAATGATGGCACGTTGGACCCGTCCGTTACCACTTTTGCCAATTCCTCTGCCCCCTTCCTACGAGTGCAAGCCATGGCTCGTTGTTCCTCATAATGAGTCATACCATGACCTGTACCTTCCAACCCTGACACTCCTGAACCAACCAATGGCTCCCTACCATGATCTATTATTTTCCACAATGAGTCATACCAAGAGTCATACCTTCTAGGCCTAACACAGAAGCAGCGTCCCATGACCCCTAACAAAGACTCATTACATGATCCCACAAGTCCTACCTTGACTCATTGCTACTGAACTCCTCCTGAAGGTTCTGACCACGAATAGTTCCCATGAATCTTAACTTCTTACCATGACTCGTACAACGAGTCGTCCTGTGAAAAATTTCCCATTTTTTCTGCTAACCACATTTCTAATCCCGAGTCTAGTCTTAGAAACTTTTGGGGTATTACATGAACCTATATCATGATATGATATAACATAGAGTATGCATTCAGTACTTAGAATGTACTAAATATGTAGAGAAAGTAAAACATGCTAGTAAAATGATAATCTGAACACACGAATCATAAATCAAGATAGAACACAAGAGTAGGGACAACATGCTAAACATCATACTTGAAGTAATCATAATCGTGAGATATTCATCATAAGATGAACATAATGACCCAAGTTTTAGAAATAGAAATCATATAATGTACCATACTTGAAATCATAAGTGAAAACTCATAAACTGATCAATGGGTCAAATATGCTATAAAACATAATATCATAAGATATGAACATAGGTAACTGAAAACATGAGGAACAATGGGAGAATCATCATAATCAACACCATGATGATAGAGCTTATGTGATTCCCCAACTATCTCTCTCATGTGGGTAGAGCCATACTAAGCCTTACCAGGGCAAAAAACAATGGAGGTGTGAGATCACTGGTGTGCCCTTGGGCAAGGGAAGCACTCTCTTGATAGGTTCCAAATATGAATATATACCTACAGTGGCGCGTAGTTTATGAATCGGGGTTCTCGAAATCCTTGGCCTACTCGGTGCTAGACATTACTCTCAAAACATGTATATAGCTCATAATTATATTCTCAAGATATAGAATAAATCTGAATGTTGGGAGTCTTGACTCCAAAATATCTCTTTAAAAATAATCTTGTATGTCTTGGCTAAAATCATGACAAATCATACTTAACTTTACATGGGCTTGCCCAAATCATGAAATCATAAGTCTAAGAATTTATAATATTCATGCATACTTTGATAATTCCTCATACTAGAAATTATGAACTCATAAGTTTGAAATTTATAAAGCATGCATAATAGGGCATAATCTTCATAAACTTGAAATTTTGAATTTGTAAGTAAATTGAGAGTCAAATCTACCCTAGTAGCCATAAATCATAAATTGAAACATGATAGAATCAAACCCATCGAAATATCACGGAAAATTTCATGGAATAGGGTTAACCCCTAGAATATCACAATTTTAGAACTTAAGAAGTACAATTTATGGATTTGGACTTGAAAGGGCACGAGAGTAGAAGAATTTTCCTCATTCATAATGCTACATACCTGGGTAAATGACTCATATACTTGTCTTGAAAATCTAAGAAGATTTGAAGAGCTTTGATGAAGAACCCTAGCTTTGATCTTGAGAGGAAATTCCAACTATTGCTCTTTGAAGGGGATTAATAATTTAGCTAAGTTAAACCCCTTTTAATCTAACCCTTAGGAAGGCTAAAATGAAGTCATTTAGGAGTTAAAATAATAGGATTTTACCAAAATGTCGTTGGACTGTCAAAATTTTAAACCAATTGACAAAACCAATGACCCATGCAATCGGTCGTGGTCCCAAACAACAGACCGTTAGTTCGTCCGTTGTTTCCTCTTCTTCTTCCGAAATTCTCTAAATTTGATTCAATGACCCCAAATAATGACCAGTACAATTAAACAATGGTTCGTATAATTCCCTCATGGGTTTTGGGCCAACTTCTGATAGTCTCTAGAATACCAAATAACGACCAAACCAACGGCTCGTTGGTCTGTTGGACGACTCATTCTGAGAGTCGTTGTTTGGTCCTGGTGTTTTTTTCCTACTGTTTTCTATTGTAAGTCTCGAGTCTGATCTAAGGGACTTTTGAATATATTACAGATGTATCTTAGGTCGCATAGTTCTAACAAAAAAAGTGGCATATCAGGCTAACAAATCAAAATGGAGCCCATACTATCATACACTCATATCACCCTGGTTAAGGATAGAAGGTCAACTCTGGCCTCTCGGACCTCCAAAGGTAAGTTATGGTCTAATAGGTGCCAGCAAAGTCATCCCACGTGGATGTAGGTTCATTTCAACCTCTGGACTAATTCCAACCTTCGTACCATAGAATCGTTATTTCCCGTAACCTAAATGTCGCCAACTCTACAGCCTTTACTGAAGTAGCAGGCATAACCCAAAAGATACAATACAACTAATCGATAAAATTTCGTGGGTCTTCATTTATATTCGTCCCAGAGAACTCTGGAGAGTTCAATGTAATAAACTCTTGAGTCTTGAAACTCTCGGACCTCTCGCCAAACTCTGCACCCTATGGTGCCCTAACTCCTAGTTGTTTAGATATTGTCCTCCTTAATAACTGCATTAGAGTCCTCAAATCCTAATCTGCAGCAGTTGTAGGTGGCTCTTAAGGTCCTGCCTTCCCCAAAGCATGCCCAGCTGAATCTATAGGTGTACAAGGTAGGGTAGTAGCCTCATCCTAGGCCTCAGAAGGATTTGTCTCTATATGTTGTATCCTGTTGGTACCTTCGTCTGCCGCTATATCTAGCCGCTGACCCATTATTTCCTTACGTGCCACAGGCATTCCCTGCACGAATCAACAAACATGAGCCTACACTCGACTCTTATGTGTTGACACTGAATTTTAGCTCTCCACATTTTTGATTAATTATTTTAAGCTTATAAATTGCAAATAAAATAAAATAAATGATTAGATTGTTAAAAATATTTTAAAACTATTTTTGTATAATATTTTGATATTTTCACTTGAAAAAATAAACATAT
>JACEIK010003489.1:37265-52045 GCA_018107945.1 Datura stramonium | reverse complement strand
AGATCCCCAGAAAATTCACCCTGATTTTTCTCTGCAATCTGTCCTTTCATTCCACTGTTGCTTGGACCAGACTGCCAACAGTGGAGTAGGTAATCCCCTCTCCATTTTTCAAACTCTTCTGATTTTCTCTCTTTTCTCACACAATTATCCCATCAAGGATTCAAAATTTGAACCTCCAAGTCTTTTTAATTCTGAACCCTCATTTTTTCTATAAAAGGAGAAAACGTTGAATGGAAAAAATCATCCAAAAAATCACTAAAAATCGAAACACAACCACACACATAAATACTTATTTTTTCTTTTCTCTCCATGCTCTAGTTATTTTTTTCTATGTGTTTACCCGTCTCACATCACTCACTATTTTCCTTTTTCTGCTCGCACTTGGAGTTGAAAAAACTAGCAAATAAAAATTTTGGCTTCAATGTTATACAACACAAGGTAGAATTTTTCTCTGGTCTTATTTTATATTGAATTTTTCTCTGGTCTTATTTTATATTGTGCTTTATGATATTTACTTTTCTAGTTTTTTAGTCGTCCGGAATAAGGCTGGTTTTGTTGTGACGGTGAAACAGTTTTGGGGCTATTAGTTTATGCTTGAATGTGATTGTATATTTGTAAGGTATTTACAACTTGTGATTTAATACAAAATAAACTATGTAATATTTAAATCTTTAAGTATTGGTTAACTCTTCATTGTGAGAACATTGTGATGTTTATTTGAATACAATAGTAGTGACTAGTTTAGATACGACATGAATTGGACATATAGCTTAGCTCACTTAACATGTGTAATTAGCTAAAGAAATAAGGATAAGCTTGATCTTTACTTGGTATAAGTTATTGTTGTGTCTACCTCTATCCTTAATGATTAAGCATGTGTAACTCTTTGCCTTTCTTAAATAAAAACTTAAGCTAAAATACTTAGTAAGTATTCAAATGACAAGGATGAAGCATGTGGAGCAACTTTGAAGGTTTTTTCCCTTTCTTACTTAAAGATTTGGCTTTAAAAGTGTCTTGGGGATGTCTAAATATTTACATTGACTTGATTGTTGATTTATGAGTTTAGTAGGTAATGAAGTAGTTGATAATATGGGTAATGGCTTTTGCAAGTTAGCTTCCCTATTTTTCCCTTTTAAATTTAAGTGTTCAAATCTCCATTATGGCTAGGTTGATGCATTGAGTGCAAGAATTATTATGGATGACATGAATTTAAGTTTCTCTTTTTAGAATCAATGTATATGATCATATATTATCAACTCAAGTTGTTCGAGCAAAATAGCTCTCTTAAATTGGTCCAATTTTGCATGATTATCAACTTAGTAAAAGTATATTCTTCTTACTTTTTGGGTTGTTATATGGACTTACTACCTAAGTAATAGCTTGTTACTAGAAATAAAGGAGATACTAGCGTGTATGTTATTTTGTTGCACTTAGTACTATTTGCGATACATCCGATTTGATTTTTATCTTTCAAGTTAGTTTATCTAAATGGTGAGTTGCTCTTATATGTTAAAATAATTCCCGCTTTAAATAGTGATAAAGGGGTATAGGGAAATACCTAAATGACTTGAAAAATTAATATTTTTTCTTCACTTTGTGCACAAATTATTATTCAATAAGTATGCTTTAAATGTATGTTTAAATCAGTGTCGTTCCTAATCACTATACTTTTGTGAAATAAATTGTGACATGCTTAAAAAGACTATTTTATTTGTTTGGGACTTGAGTTTTAAATTTGTCTTAAACTATGCCTACTATCTTGACTTGATTATAATGAGCATATATTTTCATTGGTATGATTTAATGATCCTTCTGTCTTTTTATATATTTTTAGATTTTTTAAAGTTAACTCTTTAATCGTTTACTCTTTTTTTTTCATGGCACCAGCCGGAGCTGTGAATTCTTATCTAAAATTCAACTTTGGCCCAACATATTTTGGCCAACTGTTATTAGGACCTTCACAACACTCGGAGTCGAGTAGCATAAATTCGACTCTTTTAAGAGCTTGACACTTCCTAACTTCTTCTTTGCAACTCTTTTTTGATATCTATATATTGTTATTGCGATTGTTGACTAATTATTATGTGCTTGTGTGATTTTTGTATAACTTACAATTAGTTTAGTTGACCTTCCTACTCTTAAGGCAGTTTTCCTTTTTTGCGTATTTTGTAGATATTTTTCGCTCTTTTTTTTTACTTAAGACTTTTCAAAACAAGAGGTATAAATATGATATATTTTTTCGACATTTCTTTACATGTATTATTTTAAATAAGCGTCTCATTTTAGTTAATTATTAATTAGCATTAAACAAGGCAACAAATGATTTTTCAAAGTCCAAATGAATTAAGTATAACATTAGGCCCAAATCATTAAAAACTGTCAAACCTTTTAAGAATGGGTTGCATGTCCAATCCCTCTTTTATAATCTGTTAATTTTATCAATAGGGCTGCAGGCCCAATTCTTTTACTAACTCTTTTACAAAAAATTCGGCCCAAAAATCTAAGCCCATTTTAACATTTTTCTCCCAAAAGCTCAAGTATGAGATATATACATATTTTACAAATATATTTTGGCGTAATATTATATTATAACTTTTTTTATATACTATTATTTATACGTGCATTTATATACTATTATTTATACGTGCATATTTATTTATTTTAGATATTATATATTTAGTATTTTACCCATCCATATGTGCATACTTTTAAGTTATTTTCTACCATATATTAGCATCTATTTATATATACTTATTTTTGCATGTCACATATCATACATAATTATTTTATTATCTACATATCATGGACTAATTTTTCTCCTAATTTACCTCCGCGCATACATATATACTACATAAATTGTTTTACATCATTATACATATCACATATATTATTTATATACCCATGTACATATTATTTTACATACATATACATATAAATATTTATAAGCTATTTATGATTCATATATAATTACATATATATATATATTTCACCACACATATTATTTCATACACTTTATATAATTACATGTACACTATTTTACAATTATTTCGTTACATATACTTTTACACTACATATATCTCATATATCATAAAGTATATTATATGTATATCATACTTTCTACATTCCCTATACATTTTTTTCACAACAAAAAATTAGTTTTAAGTTATTTCGCTACATTTTCCTCAACTATTTCAAACTACAACTTATCATTATATATCCCCCTATATATCACTTTCGCATGTCATATGTATAATATTTGTATATGTTGTATATCTCACAGATTTTTTTTATTTTATTCAAATTATTTTCAGATCATTTTTTAACCCATTTTTATCACTCTTTTTTAGCTCCTTTTAGCAGGTAATAATGAGAATATCAATCCCCTAGTATATCTTAGTCTAAATTTTAGGACTATCTTCGGATAGGCTCCGAGGGGTGTCTAACACCTTCCCGTTGGAGTAAATAAAATCTTTATCCAGATTTTCAATGATTTTTTGCAAACTAAAACAGAGTTTATACATTTTTCAAATGATTTTCCTAATTTCTTATCCCAAAACTTAAGTGGCAACTCTAAACATTTTCAAAATCAGGTAGAAAAGCCATACGTTGCAAACATATTTTGACTGGTTCAAAATAAGAGCACGACACTATGACTCCAGACTTATTGTACGATTTCAATTAGAAAGAAGGGTAACAACCTTAATTAGATATTATATGGCCTTCGGTTTATAGGTACACTACGTAATGCACGCATAAACAACTCATAGACTCCCTAAGACACGACCTACTCTGATACCAAGTTTGTCACACCCCAAATCCGGGGAGGCGTAATCGACACCCGATCGCACCTGACCGTGTGAACCCTGCATCTTAACAACTCTAACTAGCCAGAGCCAACTAGGCTCGGCGTCACAATGACACTAAAAAATAGAATAACAACAATATAAATAAATAGAAATGGGCTCATGGGACAACATGATATAAACAAATGGCCAACAAGGCCTATAACCAAACACTACCCAACAGAAAAGTCTACGAGGCTCTACAGAGTTAACAAGTTAATAAATAATTGGGACAAGGTCCGGACCTACCCAATATTTACATAAAATCAAAAGACATCTAAAGGGTAACTCTGACCAAGCTGGAGCTTACCAATAGTCAAAAACTCAACTTAGCAAATGAGGGTCACGATTTTTCTGTTGGTCAACACCTATGGCATGAATGCAGTCTCCTAAGCTTGAGCATCAATATAAAAATATATCGAGTATGTAGGCAATAGAGAGATATGAGTTCAAATATACAGAACAACAGGAAGAAGATACAAAAATGTCAATAGAATAACCAATTCTAAGTCAGACAATAGTTTAAAAATTCATACCTGAGCCTATCCAGATCACCAAACAACTATGACTATCCTTAAGTCACATATTCAGTTCACAGCTAACCAGAATAATATTTATACAAGTACACAACAACTATAATAACCAATAAAAACACAACAATTCACAACCAACCTTGTGGAGCCTCATGATCTTACAGGTCTAATGGATGTACAAGCCCGAGTGCATCGAAGAAACTACGATAGCCATACACTCTCAAGTACAGTCACTAGTGCGTCACAAAATTCATTCGAAGGCCATACACTAGTTGCAGAATAGGCTGGAATCAATCCATCAGCTGATCACAGGACCAATCATTACAGAGCAACTACACAACCCATTCTAGTCAGTTACGCCCTGGGCTCAACCCCTATGTCATTGTAACTCGACAGTTGTGGGTTCCATTGAGCCTTCGAAGGCAATTTAGTCAGATAAATATACAATACAACCAAACACACAACTTCAACAATACAGACCCTAACTTAAGAAATAAATCACCACTGACATTACAATACCATTCAAATTTGACACATTCTATTGCTCTACCGACTTACGATACCCACCAATCTAATACTCAAACACACTAATATAATTTTACTATAGAAAAACATCAAACCAGAAGGTCAAACCCAAGGAATTCGATATCATTTTTCAGCTACCAAACCAGCAACTTCGCATGACAACAACAAGTATATGAATTCAACAAAAATCATGCCAAAAGGAGAAAAAGAAAAGCCTTAATATACTTCTACACTGATGAATCGAACTTAGCCGAAACTTGAGCTATCAACATGAAGATATACTGCCTTGAAGCAGCCTTCAACACCACCAAAACATGACTACAAGATTTTAACAATAAAGCAACACAAACGGAACTTAATCGACAAGATTTCTAGAGATTTAACTATAGAAACTTCAAAACAACGGCCTACCGAGGTCCATGGATCACTACCTTTACAAACAACTAAAAATCAAGAATTTAGAAGGCTTATCTAGCTAAGTAACCTAAATTAGCAGCTAGGAACTAAAGAAAATGACACTAGAACACGAACACACATGACGTATTCACGATCTATGCTTGGAAATAAATTTGGATCTTCAGTTCGGCTGCACAATCACTTAGAACCTAAGAGAGATTGAATTGGGAGAGTTCTCCACCATTTCAAGGGTCTGGAAAATGAAATTGATATGGCTCGACTGACTAAGCACACTTATATATAGGGGCTTGGACGGTATCACTGTCGTGATGCAATGCATCATGGTAGGATAATTGCCTAGCTCCTCTAATTTTCCCTGACATTTTATCCCTAGTACGTGATCTCAACCCTTGGTCTTTCCTTGACATATAATATATAGTCATAAAACTAGACTCGTATATTTGAAACCTATTGATGAAATCAATCTAAATACACGGGATGTTACAGTATAGATGAGGATTAAGGCCCCTACATCCTAAATTTTTTGTGTCGAACTGACAAAATAATTTTCATCACTTAAGGGCCAAGAAGTATAAGATGAAATATTTATTTCATTATCCTTTAAAACCTTTACCATCACCCACAATCGTAGTTGCAAATTGGGGGTTTAATTTCATATTTTCAAGATGGAAGTAAAAGTGATGAAACTGATGGTGTTGCGTCAGAACGTTAAACCAGACGCTTGTTGGGAGTCAACCCAATTTTATTATTTTCTTTTTTTAGTGTGTTATTTTTAAAACTTTTTTTATAGTGTTTTTTTTTATTTTTGTAGGACTATGAGCATAGAAGCAAAATCATGGGAAGTATGCAAGAATGAGTTAGATTGTTGGAACTAAGTGTGAGGTATCCACATAAAGAATCAAGTGGTGTAGGGAGAAGTCTGAGTAACCCATGAATTGTTAATGCTTCGACCTTTGACCTCCCATAGAGTTTAATTTACCCTCTCATTATTTATGGTGTGCATTGAGGATAGTGCACATTTTTAATTGTGGGGAGAAAAAAAATTTGAGTGATATTTTATGTTATTTTATAAGTGGTTACTAATCTCTCTCAATTTTTCTTTGTGCATTGATTCTTTTTTGAGGAAATTAGCTTGAATCGAGTAATTTTTATTTTTTAGGAGTAGTTTTTATTTTATCTTTTTATGAGTAGTTAGACTTTTTCTGACAACGGATGGTTGATGACCGTCTTGAGAAAAATTAGCCAGTATATTAAATAAAATAAAAAGAATTTAGGAGTAGTAAAGGAGAGAAAAGAAAGTCTCTTCTTGACTTATTTGATAATAGCATATTTAGGCTTGATCTTGGGTAATATTTTTCTACGAGTGCTTGAATGTTAATAAATATAGAAGATTTTCTAGCACCTAGGCTCATGGTAGGGACTCCGTATATAATTTATTCTTGTTTTGTGATTCGCAGTGACGTTGTCTATCTTAGAAGTAGAATTGATCCATCTTGATTGAGACTTGTGCAATGAGAGGTGAATATTTCTAGTATATATTTCATGTTTTGCAACTTATTCTAGNATATATTTCATGTTTTGCAACTTATTCTAGGACTTTTCCTACATATTATTATAGCCAAACAAAAAGTGAGGCTCCATATAATTAGAAGATGATGATATGCTATTTTTTATATGTCTTGTGAATTTTAACCTACTCAGATATTGTTACCACTAGTTTAATCCTTTGAGCTTGTTCCCTTCATTTGGTAGACGTATTTTTTTCTTGATCGATTTGTTAAATCCCTAATTTTTGCATCATGCTTTCTTGAGAATTATAACTTAGTATAATTATTAAATCTGAAGAATGAGATACTCAAGTGTAATGGTGACCAACGATAGCTGCTAAGTGATGAAAGACTCTTTTTAAAAGAAGGTGACATGAAAAAAAGAGAGAAGAAAATGATTCAAACATTCTTGATATGAAGAGAGGGCTGAAAAATAAAGAGAAGAGAATAATGGATGCTGAAGTCAAGAAATTGCAAAGTGCTTAGCGAAGTACAAGTCACTAATATATAATTTTTCTACTCGTCCCCTATACAACATTACAATCCCTTAAATTCCTATTTGATTCTATTTGAGCGTACTTAATTAATGAGGATGTACGTAATGGGCAAGCCTATGGTTCTTTTTACATGCATATGAATTCTTTGGTGAGTATGAGAGTTATTTATTGATACTAAGTCCTTTATTACATTTGTTACGTCAATTTAAATGTGCGGACTATTTCTTCTTGTGAGAGAACTTCTTTGATCATAGATAGGTGATATTATTAGCTTTCATTGATAAAGTAGGTGAGCAAGCTTAAATTTGAGAAGCTAGACTCCCTCTGAGGTAAGGAAGTTTGAGGATTGTTGTTTTCTTGTATATATTGCATGATGGACTGGAAATATACTTGATGATTTGAGTTGTTGTATCGAAAAAAAATTTGGTATCAACCAAAGTGGTGGTGTTCCTAAGCTTGATTTATTAAGATGAGTTTTAATACTTGTTTGAGAATGAACAATAGTCTAAGTGTGGTGTGGTGATGTTTGGCCAAAAATGCATATATTTAGCCACTATTTACCTCACGTATTTATATGTTTATCACCTTTTGAATAATGATTATATTATTTTATGCTTAATATGATATTTTTGTATGTAGAAATAAAACGATGTGAAGATGAAGAAATTCGAAGCAAAATTGAACAACAATCGGAGAAAGAAGAAAGAAAGAAAAATTGTTAAAATATAAGGGGACACAATATTTTGATCCCTGCGCTTGAAGACAACAAAAAAGGGAGGGAGTGATCAAGGAGCACAGAAGTGTAAATTAGCTGCTGGAGATTTGTTGCCCATGCCGTGGCAGGAGTTATGCCAGGCAATCCGAAAATTGATTTTAACTAATTTGTTTTAGACTCTGTTATTTCATCTGGAATTTTTTCTACATCTATAAGCAGTTCATAAACATGTTTTGGAAGGAAAATTTTAACATGGAAAGAGCTAGGAGCCATTGTGAAGGCCAGACTTTATTAGATTTTTAGTTGTTCTTCTTTATATTACTTACTTTTAAGTTTCTATGGATGATTTGTTGTATTCCCTCCATGTATATGTGAATCTAAACTTCTCGTTTTAGAGTTGTGGTTCTTTCATGTTCGTTGTTATTCGAATGTTATTCTTAAACCAATTGATTTTCCATCATTGAATTATTTATTATTCTTGATCTTAATTGTTTAATTATTTGACTAAATAGTTGAGACACTATTTGTTGCTCGTTATTAGACTAGGGAGAGGAAATTGAAAGCGTAATAAGAATAAGTAGTGCTTATTCGTGAATCTCTAGATAGGGAATCATTTTGCTATCATGGATAGAAATATACCCTTTACTCTGGCTCAATTGAATACGTAAGAGATATAAATGCATTCTTCTATTGTCAGGCGATTATAGGAATATAGGAGTTAGGGGTAGGTTGAATAGGCTTAGAGTAGTAATATTAACCTGTAATTAGTAACTTAGAAAAATCAATAGGTGAATTAAATGGAATACAACATTATTGATTGATAGCCATCGGCCTAGATCAATTTCATTCATCAATAACATAAAAATTCATTTTTTTTGGGTTGAAGTTCATTATTTTTTTCTTTTATTTTTAGTTAGTTGATAATTATATATTTATTTTTTACCACTTGAATAAATAATTAACACTAATTTAATTTAAGTAAATAGTTAATCACAAGTCCCTGTGAGTATGAAATTAGGACTTAAATTCTATATTACTTGTATGACCATATATCCTTGCGTGTGTGTTTGGCTGCAACAAGAGGGATGGAAGCCCAACCTGTATCTTGCCCTAAAATCAAACTGGATGAAGAAACAAGCCTCGACGACTCTAGAAATAAAGGAGTCTAAGAATCTACCTATTGGCTATGTATTAAGGAAGAGACTCATCTCCAATTTACTGACCTAAACCAATTAGGGGAATGTCAAAAATATTGAAAGTCTCTCGAAAGAAAATCCAGGGGATCAATCCAAGGCACGACACCTAGAGACCGGGGGAAATGCTCAGGCAAAAATTAAGGGTAGGAGAAAACTAGTTCCTGCTTACAGATGCCGAAAGCTTCCCAAGCCTCTCCAACCATAGTAGCCAGATGTCAATTGGATGGAGCACAACTCTACCAAGTACCTGGTGCAATTGTACAATGCTCTCGGACAGCAGCGCAGGCTCTTGCAAAACCTGCACATAGACAAAGCGAAGGTTAACCAGTAGCAGCTCCCCAATCCTCAAACTTGCACTGATTCCACAGAACCTCATTATCTAGGTACTTTATGCACAAATCTTGAGGTTGGAAGATATTGTACTCGAGAACTAATGTCAAGTCACAGAAGTACTTGCTGGGTCATGGGGATGTTCAAAATGAGGACCAATTCTTATACATATTAAAATGCCAAGCGATCCAAAATGATAGGACAACGCATGTTCACACTAAAAAAATGCTAAGTCCAAATGCTGATGAGTTTAAACTAGCTGCAGGTGTAAGAGTAAGAGGCGAAAAACATACACTGGGACTATCGATTCTTTATCACAATTATGACATTGATTGTTCCGTATACGTCATAGCCTCAACAACCCAACTTGGGTTGTTGACGGAAGATAATGAAGAAAATATCCCATTATAGGAATAAAGTGATCAGGGAATAAGAAAACGCTCACCCCCAAGGATTCCCCAACTAATTTAAGTTGGTCATAACAAAAACATAGCATACTACATTGAGGCCTCCCTATCAAGACCGAGACTACCTTAACAAGTGCTCAGCCAGTGTTAAAATCAACAAAAGTATAAAAAGTATAGTCATGATCAACCACTAGTATTGGAACCAAAAGGAATCTAGGATGGACTTAGAAATCCAAATATTGGAACTGACCTTACAAACCCCGGATCGATCAAATGAAGTTCAACATCTAGGTTTATTTTCCTACTTATATGCTAGGGTCAATGTCCCATATGATGTACTAGGGTTGTAGCCCCTCTTAATGTACTAAGGTCGTAGACCCTTTTAATACATAAGGGTCACTTTTCCCTGTTATAAAAGAAATAAACACCATGCGTTTTTCTCTCATTTGGTCTTTGCTACACGAAAATCTCCAAACTTAAATGCATAGGTTTTACTGAAAATATACAAAAACAGTCTTCGGACTCAAATAGTTAAAGGCTACTACCAACCAAAAGTATTTCCCAAACTCAAACCATTAAAATCTAACATCAAATGAAAGTAGTCCCTGGAATCAAATCGTAAAAAAATACCGCCATAACATTGCAGTCTCCGAACTCAAATCGTAAAAGCTACTACAGTAATGATGCAGTCTCTAGACTCAAATTGTTAAGGTTATGAAAAAAGCCTTGTGTCTAATGTAAGGTCAAGACGTCCACCTCATAAGCATCAAACAAAATAAAAGGTCCTTTTTAAGAAGAATCAGACGATCATCCCATGTTTATTTATTTTGAATGGGAGGTTAATCCCCAATCATAACACACTATTGGAAGTCATGTACGTATATGTGGTCAAGGAATCGAATCAATATAAGGGATAGGAAAATCTATAAAAAGCAACTAAAACCTTCTCATCCAGGAGTATCTCCTCGATCGCTCGATACAGAATATACTTTCAAAGAGGGATTATGGCGGCTTATCCATGCAATAGAAGAGTTCTCTAAAATTCAGATGCACAATCCCCGACTATTTTATAAAGAATATAGCTTCAAAAAAGGATCATGGCGGCGGATCCTCATGGCTAAGTGTTCTCCTGCAAAGATCGAGCAGTTACCCCTAAATAATCACAAAATTGACTATAGTTTTGAAAAGGACTGAGATGGATAGCCTTTTAGGTGAAGTATTCCATTTTGTGCAAGATCGGATGCGACGTCTCTGGAACCTCCTGAAATAAATCGGGGGAACTATCTCTGATCATTGAGACAGACACATATCCGAACACATTTGGGTTAAGCTACGAAGCTAAAGTCTAGGCCGGAAGTCACTAGAAAAACAACCAAGGAAAATAAAGAGAAAAAAATAAGAGAGACATCATTTCATGAACAAGGAGCAGAACCTCTTTAACTTGAAAAGATCGCACGTTTTCAGGTAAGAAACCCTTTAGCTTATTATTACTCTTACTCAAGTTTTTTAAATGACGGAACATCAAAGAAAGTGGTATAATCGGAAGCACATATGGTAGAAGACTTAAAGAGGACCAGATCCCTATCATGAACAAACACAGAGTAGCAAGAATCTCAAGGCACAAATTTTACTTTTTTTCTTGACCTAGGATTTTGTCCCGAAAGAATTTTTTCTAGTGAGGTTTTAATGAGGCATCGGGTGTGGAACGTTTTATTCATGAGTATCTCAAAGCAGTCCTAAATTTGCAATCGCCCGATCCTAAAAGTAACTACATAACAAGGGAGTCTAACCACTGATAACGCTCAAACCAATCCTCCTTACGAAGTATGAAGCGTACGTTGTCAATAAAGAACCCAACTAGAGGTTGGGGTCAATCCCACAGAGAATAGGAAGGATGTAGAAGAACGCTAGTGCTTAAGCTTTTTAGTTAATTATTTCCTAAGAGGGGGGAATTTTAAAAGTAATAAATAATAATGTTGAGAAATTGTTTGTTGTTTTCAAATTAATGCAATTAACTAGGGTAAGTGTTCCCTATGACTTCATAACCACAAGGCGTTTTATACTAGTGATCTATTCTGGTGCTTAATATGAAATATCGGTAAGTTAATTTCACCTAAATGGTTGGTCCCCTATTTAGATGATTATCACCACGCAACTTGGTCTGTCTACGAGGGGATGCTTTACTAACCCTTATCCTTGATATCGGATTAGCTGTTTCCGGATAAGGTCAAGCTATTAGATGAGGGTTGATAGCCTCAAATCTCCGTTGTTAATTCTTTTTCTCATTCACTACCTCCTTGGTCTGGTAAGTAAGAATAAGGCAAGTTCTAACGTTTGCAACCGATAAAAATCAATTTAAACAAAGGAAGAAACAATACATGTATAAACTCCGTTCAAGAATCACTAAGTATTTTACCTATGTGTGTTAATTTGTCATGGTTCCCATAACCCTAGTTGTGGTGGTTTTAGCCTATCATGTTTATAAGTAAATAATAAAAGCAAAAATTAATACTTACAACGTTGATAGGAAGAAACTCACTTGATTATTGCAACAATAAAGAAGAACAATTCAATAATCGTATCGAAGTTCCAAATGTAAGACATTAAACTTGTATCTAAAAACTTGAGACTTAAAACTCTAATCCTACTTGAAGACTTTTGACTTGAAACTTCAACTCTTGAAGACATGCTTATTACATGAAAATAAAGGGGTATTATCACTCTCACAAAAGAACTCAACATATATGCAAAAGACGACCTATAGGCTTGCCCTTAGTGAATACTCCACTAATATAGAATTATGAATCAAGGATCAATTAGGACTTTAATTCGGTTGTAATGTAGGCTAAAGGACGGGTAGGAACTATTTGGCCAAGATAGTGACTAACCTCCCTAAGCACTTTAATACTTCACAACACTTTGATTTTTAGATCATTCTTCAATTTCCAAATTTTCTCCTTATACCTCCTTTTATTTTTTAATTTTTCAACTTAGGTAACTAGTGGGATTTTTATTTTCATCATTGAGCCCATTCACATACTTTTTTTTTCTTTTCCTTTCTTCCGTTTTTACCCTTTACGCACCCCTACTCTAGCCACCCTCAACTTAAGTATTTTTCTTATGTTGAGGTTCACAATGTCCAAGGAAGGACCAGGGCCAAAACAGGTTCATTGTAAATAAATAGGTACGGTTAATCGGTAAATCATGATTTTTTCATCTTCAATTTTTCAAAGCTCTTTCTTTTTTTTTTGTTTTCCCACTAAAAATCACCTTCCTTGTTTAGAAAAATTTTACCTTTTTTTTCTTTCAATTCACCACATTTTTTAGCTTTTTCCTTCACTTTTCCAATTATACTCCTTTTCTACAAAAAAAAAATTCATTAAAGTGTTCTAGGAGTCCTTTGATCAAATACAAGTCAATAGAACTAAAACGGATTAAGATTGTAATATGGCTATCAAAAGAACAGGCGAAGGATCAAACATAGCTAACTAGGATAATTACAATCAAGGTAGGTGAAATAGGATAAAAATATGGTTGCCAAAGAAATACCTATATCACTTCCTAAATTCATCATTCTTGTTTCGCTTTGCACACACACCGGGCAAGTTCTAGACGTCAATTTACAAGCATGGAGTATATCAAAATAATTTCTCACACATTGGCACAAAATGGTTTAACAATGGAAATCAAGATTACATAAACACATATATCCATATTGCATGCATAACATAATTAAGCCCATTTTTTCAAGTACAAGAGTCAAGTTCCTAAAAGACTAGGTGTTTCTACCTTTTTCATACATTTTTGAGTGAATTTAATAAAGTCTCAATGATACCTAAAGTGACGCACCTAGCATTCATAGGATCCAAGTTCTTGTTCTTCTTAATGACTAATTTACCCTTAAGACGGTCTTCATCCATCCATCATCGGGCAAAGTCATGACTCAATGACTAAAATAAAAAATAAAAAAAATCTAAACTCTCTAATTGGTTCTAAGGAACTATCCACCGGAAAAGTACCAAAAATAAAAATCGGAGGAACCCAAAATAAAATAAAACTAAAAAAAATACTAAAAAAAATACTAACAACCAACAAGCATGCATGACAAATCATAGATCTTAAAAAAAAACTAGGCCTACCATGTGCAAATTTAGCAATTAAGGCATGCATGGTAATATGAAGTTCACATCTCCCACCCCACACTTAATTAGTTATACTATCCTTAGTGCTAAAATAAATAAGCATAAAGTAATAGAGTGCAAAAAGAACTTCCTGGGCCTCTGCTCCTTGTCTTCAATATTTAAGCTCAATCTTTATTGAAAATTATGACCTATCACCTTCACACTTGAGCAAACATGTAAAAACGAACAAAAAATTTATCTTGGGTTGCCTCCCAAGTAGCGCCTAATTTAACGTCGCGGCACGACACGTGTATCTTGATTACTCAGACTTCATCAATATACCTGTTGAGACCGTGGTCACATCTTGGCCTCTTGTTTCACCATGCTGCCCTATGACACGTCAAAAAATAAAAGAAAAACAAAAAATAAGAAATAAAGATTAAAAGTTAAATACAAGCAATTAATCTAATCCTAAACTGTATTCCTCGGCAACGGCGCCACTTTTTTATAACGCTCAAACCAAACCTCCTTACGAAGTATGAAGCGTACGTTGTCAATAAAGAACCCAACTAGAGGTTGGGGTCGATCCCACAGAGAATACGGAAGGATGTAGAAGAACGCTAGTGCTTAAGCTTTTTAGTTAATTATTT
>JACEIK010003488.1:150674-164399 GCA_018107945.1 Datura stramonium | reverse complement strand
TACAATTTACATGAGAATGTACACAATTTATTAGACAAACAAGACGAAAGTTATACATTTGAGTATCGATTTGGCATATAAATATGCCCCTTATCACCCTGAAGACACTCTCTTGGGTTGTTCTTACCAACTTAGGGCAAGTTGGATATCTGTTGCTAGCATAGTAACTCTGGAACTGAGAGCCAGATGCTCCATCCCTTCGATCCTGGCGGGACCAAAAAGTCAGGGCACTGGATGAGCTGGGTGCTGGGGCTCTCAGCTGCTGCTGCTTCTGTGGGCAGCTACTACCGCCAGACCACTGATGGCCATAATCTGACTAGCCAGTCCTTGATCTCTTGTTCTTTCACTCCATGTCCTTCAATTTTTCAGCTTTAATCTGCTGGGCAAAGACAATCAGGCTGGAGAGGTCCATATCTTTAATCAACATTGCTGTCCTGCACTCTATGAGGACCAGGTTCGACACCCCATTCACAAACTTCAGCATGCGAGCTCTTGGCTCGACTACCATCTCTGAGGCATACTTGACAACCTAGTAAACTCTAGAGCATACTCCTCCATGGTTCTGTTGCCTTGTCTCAAATTCATAAACTCTGACATCTTTGCCTCCCTCAGCTCCCGAGGGAAAAATCTGTCCAAGAAAGCTATGTGGAACTCCCCTCACTCTACTGGTCCTGCTCCCGCTAGCCGCCCCTCTTTCCATTAGTCATACCAAACCTAAGCTACCCCTTTTAGCTAGTAAGCATCCAGGTCAGCACTCTCAGAGGAGCTAACACCCATAATGTGGGTAATCTTCCTGATCTCATCCACGAACCCTTGGGGATCCTCCCCTACTTTGGATCCTTGAAACGATGGAGGGTTCATACGGGTGAATTCCCTCACCCTCGCAGTTGCTGCATACCCATTCGTGGATACTAGAACCACCTGCTAGTTCACCTGGTTGGTGACTATTTGGGCCAGCAATTGAATGGTCGCCCTGAATTCGGCTGTAGATATCGAATCATCTTGAGGAGCTGTCGGGGCTGGTGGGGTAGGTCTTTTTGCGTTACTGACCCATCTTCCATTACCGTGTCTAGGAGGCATGGTTCACTGAAATGAAACAAAGCACGAGTTAGAAGGACGTTTCTAGAATTGAACTTTAACGCACGATAGAGAGTATGAACAAAAGAGTTTTCCTAATAACATCTCGTAGCCTCCTCGTCTTAAGTGTGGCGCGCTTCACACCCATGAAAAGGACTCTACTCAATGCGGCTTTCAGACATTCCGAGGATACTCTAAACCTAGTGCTCTGATACCAAGTTTGTCACGCCTCGAGTTTACACCCTGGATGAAACACGGTACTTGAAGTCACGTGTGACCCCAAGTAAACCCCTGGTCTATCATACACTGGTATTCTAAGTAAAACAAATTAGCGAAAGCTTTGAAATAATAATATAAAATCATTTATGAAAAATAAAACTGAAGACATAAAGTTTAAATCATCTTAAGTCTAAAACAAATTTTGTGTCAGAAAGCCCTCTAACTGATGAGTGGCTGGGACAAGTCCCCAGATAACTCTAAGTTTAGCTAAAAATAATGAACTAACTAAAAGAAATTAAATAAGGCCCTCAAGTGATGAGGACTCACACTTCAACTGTTGAGGAGGAGGATTTGAACCGCGGCGACTAACGGTGTTGAGTCTGAGAACTTGTAGTTGTATCATGAAACGATACAACACAAAAGTATGCGTCAATACTATGAATGTACTGAGTAAGTGGGAGAAAATATAACTGAATATAATTCCTGAATTGATATGACATGCAATGACCAATAAGTAAACTGAACTTAACTATTGAAGTAAACTGAAGTGGTCAAAATGACCCTGTCTGATGGTCAAGGCATGTCCTAAGTCTGAAAGTACTGAGTCTGAGATACTGAACTGAACTGAGCCAAGCTGATAGAGCTAGAACTGAACTGAGCTGCTTATTCTGAAACTGGACTGGACTGACTGGTGGGAGAGTCTATAACCGACATATAACCACGTGAGCTAGGCGTGGAGTCTGATGTACACACCCCATCGGTTGGACCCAATATACCTTTCCAGGGTATAAAGGCATGGACTGTGAGATCATTGCCTGGGGCCATAAGGCCAATAAAGATAACCTACGGTGGCAACGTAGTTTTAGGAAACTGGGTGCGTTGGAACCCCAGCCCTCTCAGTGCTAAGTCCTACTCCCATTGGATAGATCTAACATGACTACTACTGCCAAGATTATAGCTCAAAGCTGGGGCCCAAGACTAAGTCAGAGATACTTATCTAGAAGTACCCTGAGAGTCTTATCGGACCAGATCTAGAAACTGATGTTCGAAGACTGGTCAGAGTTGCTTATCTAGAAGCGTCATAATTGTCTAAAGAACCACTAAAATCTGATAACTGATATCTGAGTATAATAACTGTAACTGGGAGGCACCACTGACACCTCAAGAAACGACTATAGTCAAACTGATCAGCTGATATTATTCTGGTCAACCTGGAGGTTACTAAAATTCTGACTGAGGCTAAAATGACATTCTTGAGTGATACTGAGATAGTATAATTAAACCTTTAACTGAGTTTCTGATACATACAAATACTATAGGAATTCCCTAACTTTGAAAGATTCAAGCATGATTCAATAATTCAATACATATACAGGATTATAGTTTCTGCTTCAATAGTTAGGGCTAAAATTCTACTTCACTGGAATAGGCACCATTTTGGTCACAAACTAGTGGAAATTAACTGCAATAAACATAGATTAACATTCCACATGAATTATTCAAGGTATGAAAACAATATCTTCACTTTCAAAAACTCAGGATTAGAATTGAAAGTGAACAGGGAAAGAGTTTTAGGGGACACAAGGGGAAAAAATCTCCTTGTTGAATTCCCACATACCTGGTTGAAGGATCTCTCTAAAGATCTTGAAGCTGCTGCACCTTGGAGAGGAACCCTAGTTCTTGAGCCTTGTGAGAAGAAGGGAGAAGAAGAACTTTACGGTGGTTGTGAGAAGAGTGAGGCGTTAGACTAGGAAAACTACTTTAATTCATACCAAAATAAGCCTAAAATGACCTAGTTTAAGAGTTAGAAGCATAGAAAATTACAAAAACACGCCTGGAAAAAAGATCTCAAAAATCTGTCTGTTTGGTGCTATGGGTCGTACTATGACTCGTAGTGGCTTCCTACGGGTCATGGTATGCCATTCGTGGCTTCTGGTAGGCTTTAAAAGATTTTTGAAACCTCTGGTATGAGTCGTATCTTCATACTATGAGTCGTACCAAGACTCGTGGTAACAGGGCTGGTCCTGTCTGCCAAACCTGATAGTGCTTTACTAAACTGGCCATAACTTTTTACTCCGAACTCCGATTAATGTAAGGTTGGATGCGTTGTAAATAAGAATCAAAGAGCTTTAATTCTATATGCTGTATCACCCAAAAAAAAATAGTATAATAGGATTTATGATCGTCTAAAGTTCGCCCCTGTAAGAAATTTCATGAAAAACACAATCGGTAGGAAGACTCTCAACTCAACTTCATGCTAGAGGTTCCTTATAATCTTAAATTGCATCCAATGCATTTATTACACCTAAGAATTGATGTTAACAACTTGATTCCTTAAATTCATCAGGTTCGGGTCTATCCACCTACCTAAAACAGTTCCAAACTTAGCCGAAAGTCCAAGGTGTACGACATCTCAACTCACGATTGAAATGACTATTTGTACCATCATCTTATGACTCATACTGAGTCTTTGGAGCTACTGGTCCTTCCTTGCAAATTATTTGAACCTCATACTATGATCCTTCACTACAACTCATACAAGCCTGATACGGATCGTAGGATCTAATCGTGTTTTCCTTGCCTCTTCCTGCCAAACTCTATGAATCATACCACGAAACTTGGTATGACTTTTATTGACTTGGTACAAGTCGTGAGAGCCTGGAATGACTTTTAAATCAGATTTTGCTGAGCTCTCTAGAACATACTATGAGTCCTTTGTACGACTCGTATAATCCTCCTATGAATCAAACTGGGCTCGTACTGAGGATATTTTTTTCCAGTTTTCTCTGTATGATTAACTTCAAATCCAAGGTTTAGTCATAGGGATTTTTTTGGGGTGTTACACCAAGGCAAGAAATGATACTTCGTGTGATATCACTAGTAAGGACCCCGTAGGGTTAGCCATGAATATATATATACGGTGGTATGTAGTTCTTAAACCTCGAATTTTACCTGAATTCCGGGCCTACTTGGTGCTAGACACTACTCCCAAAAACATGCACATGAGAGCTCATATAATTATAGAGAAATCATACTTGAAGTTCATGAGCTAGTTTAATCATAACATAAGTGATCATACTTGGAATACATGACTAGCCATGAAATAAGAGCCCCCGAGTTGATCGAAATCATAAACTCGTAAATCATGAAGAACATTAATGCTTAAGAAAATCACTATGCTTGAAGTAGACTTCATTAGCCAAAATAATAGATTCATACATGGGTAATTCATAAGTTTTCATTTGTGCTAGATATCTCATCATACTTGAAATCATAAATCATAAACTTGACTTTTTATAAAGCTTGCATGATTGGACATAATTTTTCTTAAAATTGAAATCATGAATTTATAATCAAAATAGGTGTAAAATCTTCCCATAAATCTTAAAACATACTTTGAAACATGAAGGGAATTGACCCATAAATAAATTATAGAGAATTTCATAAAATTGGGTTAAAACCCCATAAGATCATGGATTTGATCTAGAACTTGATTTCGTGGAATTGACGAGAACTTGGGACATGAGAGTGAAAGCAACTCTCGTTCATAGCCCTATATACCTGGTTGAACTGAATCTACACTTGCCTTTGAAAACCCAAGAGATTTGGAGAAGAAATTTGAGGATTTAACTTGACCCTCAATAGAAAACCTCTAAACTTGCATGCATGGGAGTTGAATGAACTAGAATAAGTTAAACTCCATTAATACACTTCTTTTAGGGCTTAAAACGGCGTATTTTAGGGCATAGGAGCTTAAAAATTATGAAAATACCCTTACTAATTTCGCAGAAAATTTCTCATTGCTAGAAATAATGACTCACACCATGAGTCGTACCTTAATACCACGACTCATGGTTGGCTCTCGTTGTTGCTACTGTTTAACCCTGACTTCTAAAGTTTCCCATGGATTAAACAACGTCTCGTACCTTCCAACAATGAGTCGCTGGACCCATCCGTGGTTACTGCTTCTAACCTTCACTGCACCTTCTCACGGATACTAAATGAGTCATACCACGACTCAGTACAGAGATCCATGGGTCATTCCATGACTCGTTGTTACTGGGCTTCCTTAAGCAGATGCCTACCACGATTGATCCTACGACTCGTTAGTCATTCCCACGACTCGTACCATGAGTCATCCTTAGATATTTTCCCACCTTTTTCTGCTGATCACATTTCAAATCTCGAGGCTAGTCTTAAGAACTTTTGAGATATTACAATATCTCCCTCTTGGGAACATTCATCCTCGAATATGAGTTAAACATACTGAAAAGCTGGGGAAAGGACTACAATTTCAAAAACTGAACAATTGAAGTTGAAATCTGATGGAGTGACTGACTCTGGACTGATACACATGACTGAATTGACTTCATGAATCAAACATACATGCTAAAACATGAAAGTAACTGAGAGACATGAACTTGACATGAAACTGAATAGAGTATTAGAGAGGAAACTTATACCTTACACAGAAATTGAGCCGAAAGGAAAATGATGCAGGTATTTAGCCATCATATCTGCTTTGGCCTAACACGTAGCTCCCTCAATGAGTTGATTCCTCCATATGACTTTCATTGAAGCCACTTATTTGTTCCTCAACTTTTGAACTTGACAATCAAGGATCTCAATGGGTACCTCCTCATAGGTAAGGCTATCCTTCACACCTATTTTCTCCACCGGAACAACCAAACCCGAGTAACCAATGCACTTTTTCGGAAATGATACACAAAACACTGGATACATCAAAGTTAATTCCTCTTGTAGCTCCAACTCATAGGCCATGTTGCCAACACGTCTCATGATCCTGTATGGACCAACATATCAAGGACTAAGCTTCCCTTTCTTTCTGAACCTCATCACTCCCTGCATAAGAGACACTTTCAAGAACACCCAATCATAAATTTAAAACTCAAGTTCTCTCTGCCTAACATCTGCATATGACTTTTGACATTTGAGCTATTTTTAACCTATCTCTAATAAGTTGAACCTTCTCTATGGCCTCATGAACAGAATCTGGCCCTATCAATGTAGCCTCACCTACCTCGAACCAACCAATAGGTGATCTATACCTCTGCCCATAGAGAGCCTCAAATGGAGCCATCTGAAGGCTAGAGTGCTAACTGTTGTTGTAAGCAAACTCGATAAGAGGTAAATAATCATCCCAACTACCTATGAAGTCAAAATAAACATGCTCTCAACATATACTCAAGAGTCTAAATGGTCCGATTGGCCTTACCATTCATTTGCGGGTAAAAAACCATGCTAAGCTTGACCTGAATACCAAGTTCCTATTGGAACAATCTCTAAAATTGAGAGATAAACTGAGTACCTCTACCTGAAATGATGGATAATGGGACTCCATGCAACCGGACTAACTTTTGAATGCACAACCTAGCATAATCCTCAGCGAAATTGATAGTTTTGGCTGGTAAGAAATGAGCTGCTTTGGTCAACCTGTCTACAACTACCCAAATAGAGTCATACTATCTTCGAGTGCAAGGAAAACCTATGATGAATTCCATATTAATCTATTCCCACTTTAAAGTGGGGATACTAATGTCTTGTAGCATACCTCCAGGTCTTTGATGCTCAACTTTCACCTGTTGACAATTCAGACACTTAGCCATAAACTCTGCTATGTCCCTCTTCATGTCATTCAACCAATAGACTTCCCATAGGTTGATAATGCTTAAACTCACACCTCCTGCTGAAGTATGAAGTGGACGTTATCAATAAAGAACCCAACAAAGAGGTTGGGGTTGAACCCACAGGGAATATGGAAGATCTAGACTAATGCCGGTAAGTGAACTTGTTGGTTAGTTACTCCAATTTGGGATTTTAAAAAAAACAATAATTAAAACAATGATTGAAATTATGATTTAAAATCAAGAGTTAAGAATAACTAGGGTTTGTGTTCCCCATGGGTTCATAACTGCTTCAGGTATACACACGTGATCAATACCAATACTTACTTGTAGAGCTAATAACTAGGGTTCATCCAAACGACTAGTTCATCCCTATTGGATGACTATATTCAATCACCAGGTCAGTGATGTCGCCCAAATTACACCTCATAAATGAGACATAAAGCGGTCGATGTCAAATATAGAACCCATCTAGGGTTGGGGGCGAATCCCACGAGGTATATGATGAGAACTTTAGTTAATGGGTTTAGCTAATACTATCGGGTTACTTATTTCCTAAGGAGGAATTCTTGAAACACAAAATAATAAACAATAGTAGAGACTAGTATATGATTAAGTAAATTTCAATTATATTCAATCAACAAAGTAACTAGGATTGTGTTCCCCATGATTTCATAACCACGAGGCTTTTATACTGGTGATCTATTCCGATATTTAGCATGCAATATTGGTAAGTTAAATTCACATAAATTGTTGGTCCCCTATTTAGATGATTATCACCATGCAACTTGATCTATATACGGGTGTATGCTTAATAACCCTTACCCTTAATATCGAATTATCTATTCCCTGACAAGGTCAAGATATTAGATGAGGGTTGATAGCCTCAAATCTCCGTTGTTAGTCTCTTTTCTCATTCATTACTCCCTTGATCCGGTGAGTAAGAATAAGGCAATTCCCAATGTTTGCAACCGTTAAGAAGCAATTAAAATAAAGGGAAAAACAATACATGCATAAACCCCGTTCAAGATTCACTAAGTCTTGTACTTATGTGTATTAATTCATCATGGTTCCCACAACCCTAGTTATGGGTTTAGCTACTCATATTTGAATGATCATAATTACAAAATAAAAAATAAATCATAATTGTAACTTACAGAGATTTGTAAAAGAAACCACTTGAAATGAATAAATCACCAAAACCGAAGAATAAAACTTCAATGTTGTTTAATCTTCAAAATCAAGAACAAAATTTCAAACTTCGTTTCTTGAACCAAGAATGGTTGTTCACAACAATAAAATTCCCGTCTAAAACTGAAGAATAAACTGTACCACAAAAATAAACCTATATAATGTATTTATAGTTTCAAACAAAACTTTTCCTAACTAAAAACGGAATCCGAGTCAGTAGTGGCAATAGGCCAAGTAACGACTCGTTATGTCTCCTAATGAGTCGTGGCCAACATAATTGAGTCATCCTCAATAAACTGTCCCTTCATGGTAATGGGTAACCTAACGAATCGTCAGGTCAGGGCACGAGTCTTTAGGTCCTTCATGGTCTTGGATCACCAAACTTCCAGTGCACATGACGGGTCTGCTTATTGATCTCATGACGAGTCGTCAAGTCTCCTGATGACTCGTGCTATCCTTCGTTGCATCCTTCAGCAATGTCTTAGCATTTTTCTTCCCAGTCTTCATGACCGACTCAATGACTCAGTACCATATGTAACGATTTGTACCTTCAATCCGTCACCTAAACTGGTTCTTCACATGGAAAACTTGATCTCCACCCATGACTCCAGGAACGAGTAGTCCATCGAGATGATGACTCGTTACATGGCTAGCAGTCCACACTTTGTTCCATTTTTGTCTTACTTTGCCCATTTCACGTTCTAGACCTATTTTCCTGCAACACTTAACAAAAAACACAGTATATCTACATAAACATACCCAAAATTTGCATATCTTCTTAGTTTTAAGCGTCGAAAGTGCCATAAAATCATGACACATCAATCAGGTCACATGAGCGGTTTCAAACTATCCATTATCCCTATGTTCCAAATTTAACTATCCTGTGACCACAGCTCAAGTTAATACAATGATCATCAAGATCAAGGCTTTGTTGTAATTCTCTTTTCCAAATCTCTATCTCTCTAAGCTCAAGAAAATAGAGAATTCGGGCAAGTCCTAACGTTGTACACCGTTAAAAATGGTAATCATGAAGAGAATACAATACAAGTATTTTGCGTTGGTTTCGAATCACTTTTGTGTATCCCTAGCTCGTTAATCCACCATGGTTCCCACAACCTTAGCTATGGAGGTTTTAGCCTCTCATAGATGCAAGGTTGTGATATGCATTCATAATTAAACACATAATTCAATACTTACAATAGTAGATGAGAGAAAAGCTTCTTTGATTATATTAGAAAAACCTCAAGAACAATTGATAAAGATCAAGAAAGAATCCAAGAAAAGGTTGATCACAAGTCAATCAACTCAATTTTATGTTTTTCCTTGAATCTATATTGATTTCACGCCTCTCTCACTTCTCTATAATGTTCTCTATGATTCTCTCCTGAAAATAAAACATAAAAGGTATTTATACAGACATAAGAATCCTTTTCCTAAGCTAACAGGGTGATTTTCCATAACTGGCGCCGCCTGAGCCATGACCGATCATACGAACCGTAGAAGGATTGTACGGGTCGTACCTGCTGTCCGTAAGTTCTTGGCTTGCTATAATTTTTGCTAAGTGTTGGGTCTTGGTATGACTCGTACATGCTTCCTAAGAGTCGTTCTTTTCTTCCGTGGTCTGGCTCTGAGAACTCTAACTTTTTTTGAAATTATTCACGAGTGTTGTGGTACGGTTTGTACCTCCCAGCCATGACTCGCACTGTCTAAAGTTCTTCTTAGCACTAAAAATCCTCTGAATATCACCACTACTCCTAGTACGATTCATACATTGTTTCCATGATTCGTAGTTCCATCCATATCAGGAGTCGACTTTTGTGCAATTCGTTCTGAATATTTCCATGACTCAAGTTACAGCTCGTACCATTGTTGTACGGCTCGTACAGCGAGTCGTAGGTTGCATTCTTCCCAGTTTATCCATCTGAAGCTTTTCACGGTTCCCAGTACGGCTCGTACCATCAACTTACGGCTCGTACTGAGACTAACTCTTTAGATCATTTTTGCACTTTCAGGCTTCTTTTGCACATTCTTGCTCCAACATTTATTTTTCCTGTAATCAAAGAAAAAGTGCCTTATATCCATATAAACATACCTAAGTTCATGCTATTTTCTTAGTTTTGAGCGTCGAAAGTGCTGTAAACTCATAGCACATCAACACCCTCAACTTAAAACTTTTTCATGTCCTCAGGCAAAGAAAAGAAAAAACTAAACACGATGCTCAACTAGAAAATAAACCAAGGATACTACAGCCAATACCAAACAAAATTTGCACTATAAACCCAACAACTTTTGACCCTTCTTCCATGAACCAATATCAGCTAATGTACTACAACCAACCATAAAACATCATAAGCAGGGATCAAGACATGTCATCTAGCTATTAACAAGTAATTGAGTCATCACTGATGCTTTTCACACAGACCACTGGTAAAATTAAACATAAACCATATACCCTCATAGCAAATGAAGTCCCTACTCACAGATATAGTAACATATACGTCATGGGACTGAACAAGTGAGACTCTCACTCTCACAAAGAAGTTTCAAGTACTGTGTATTAGATACCATAGGCTTGCCCTTATTTTCTCTGCTTCAGTCTTTTAGATGGTCAGATTAGGTTCACTATAGGACTTAATGTGGCTAGTAATGCAGACTTTAGGGTTGGAAATGATAAATATGATATCTTTTTAAGTGACTAACCCTCTCTTTGCACTACATACATTGGCTCCATTTTTCACCTATTGCACCCCTTTCTGGTTTTCCTTATTTTTCCTCCCTTTTCACCCCTTTGGATGCATTTGTATGAGTGTGGTGTATTTCAACCTTTTTCAAGTATTATTTTTCTTTTTGAATTTTCTTTGTCAATTTTTCTTCTCTTTTTTCTTTTTTTTTCATTTGGTACACCACACCTCATTTTTCACCTTTTCTCTTTTCTCTCCCTTTTTCTCGTTCCCACTATTTATGCACCCCTACTCTAGCCACCCTCAACTTAGACAATTTGCCTATGTTGAGGTTCACAATATCCAAGGAGGGACCAGGGCCAAAAAAGGTTCATTATAAAAAATGGGTACGGTTCATTGGTTAATCAAATAAAAATGATTTATTAAAGGATAAAAATTGGGATCAAGGGAATCATATGATTTTGGTAGGGTAATTTAGGATAAAAGTGGGCTCAAAAAAAATATCCTATGATCATATCCTAACCAACCATCCTTAACCTATGCAAAGACCAACCAGGCAAGTTCTAAATCTTCAACACAGTATTGAACTAAGTATCAAACCTCACTTACCCAAAATACAAGTACACCCCTCCTATTTTTGAAAATTGTGCTTCATTCCCGAAGCATGAACTACAAGAACAGAGGGAAGGGAACATACCTGTGGCGCTCTAAGCACACCTGTCATCTTGCGGAGGAGGTACCTCCTATGCAATCGTGGCACTAGTGGTGGCCAACGCACTCAATGGTGTGTTAACAAGGGGAGTGGTTACCCCCTCAATATTCTTGGCCATCTCTATGACTTTTATGATGATCTAGGATGAATGCGGCTTACCCGAAGGGCCCCTGCCACTAGAAAGCTTGGGCTGAGCCATGGTAGAGCTTCCTTCTCCTCTAGCTCGCTCCTGCAGCTCTAACATGTGTGAGTCATGAGTCTACAAGCTATTCGCTCGTGCCTTCTTGCGTTCTCTTCTTTCTTTCTTCCTTCTCTTCCTCAGGCTCTCTTCTCCAACATCCTCGGAGACCCTCTTCTTTCCTTTCTCTTTTTCAACTGTCATGGGCTCCCACTAAGCTGCCAAGTTAATCTCCTCATCTAGCTCCTCATCCAAATTTGGAAGAGTGGGAGCTGTTATCACTGTCGACTATTATGATGCCAACTCGGTCACTTGGCTCCGAAGAGCTCCCAACTCCTCCTGGAGGCTACTTGTGTCTGTCTACTCCACTATGCGCCTATTAAATCGACTCTCAAATCCATCGATCCTGGAATGCAGGCCCTGTGCGGCTATATCTATCTCTTCTTTCACCCAGGGCTTCACATTCTCCATCATTGCCTTGATTTTTCTTTCGGCCATCGTCAACCTTTTGTCTAATTTTTGGAGAAAGTACTGGGGAACTAGAACGTACCATGCTGGTGTCTGGCTCGGATTGCTGGGCAGTGGTGCAGTAGAAGTGCTGGGAGCTGCCTCTGATTCACCGACATCTATAGTCGGTGTCTCGCTCTGCTCCTATGAGGTAGGGGCATTTACATATGCGCCCCCTACTATTTGGTTCAGTGGAATTGTTGTGGGAAGTCGAGCCCGACTCACCAGGTTTATTTCATCCTGGATTAGGCCAATGTCCGCTATCTTCTTCCCTCCAATTAAGCGCTCCTCACCACGTAGCACCAGAACCCCTACCTCTATGCATAATCTGAACACCAGGCTCAGGAATGGGATGGTAGTGCTCAATCCCACAGCTCGATCTCACATCTCCTCCGTGATGATCCTCGGGATGTTGATGGGGTATCTGGACATGATGCACGCCACCAAAGCTGGTTTATCTTCACTCTGGGTGTTTTCATTGACTGTTGGTGCTAACCGGTGGTGCACTAATGTCCAGCAGGATTTTTCTTTGAAGTTGAGCGAATTTTTACTAACCTGCTTTCCACCTGTGGCCCACTCTGCTTCCTCTTTATCCTTAGCTATAACACCCTCCAGCCACTGTAGCTGCCTCTTTCTTTCCTCAAAGCCCATCTACCTAATTTGTTTCAGTACCTCCACCCGGTACTCATATTCTGGCGTGGCATGTGGAGGTGTGAACTGCGGCCCATATAGGATCTGAGAGATAGTGCGCTTGGTTATTCTACCTCTCAACCTCTGACGATGACGCTCTCCAGTTTGGGCTGGTCTTTCACTTTCTACCCCTTTTTGGCCTTCTCCTACATGGTCACCAAGTAGTTGGCGTAGAACTCACAGACTATCTTTGAAGTGTACTGGTCCAGAGTCCTAGCCATCCATTTGAATCCATAAAAACTGAATATCTGCTTCATCTCCTCT
Organism: Datura stramonium; assembly: GCA_018107945.1. NCBI lineage: Eukaryota > Viridiplantae > Streptophyta > Magnoliopsida > Solanales > Solanaceae > Datura > Datura stramonium. The sequence continues at coordinate 151,235 of JACEIK010003488.1, read as the reverse complement.
ACTTTGTTCAATGAGTTCGTTAGGATCCGCGGTTCTTCCTGGATGCTCCGCCTAGGTTTGTTTTTGGTGGTAAGAGAAATTCTTGCTCATTGATATCCTATGCTCTTGGCACTCTCCACCTGATGATACGATTCTCCCTATGCGGGATCTGCTGCTGCTCATTGTTAGAAGCTTCCTCTTTTGACTCAACACTGCCACTTGCCTCTCTGAATTGGGCCTCCTCAGAACCTTCTTCATTTGAGCCGCTTCCCGACTCCTGATTTCCTTCCTTAACTCCTTCCTCAGGCTAGGGAGCTTCGGTGGATGTGGCAGTGACTACAATGTCTTGGGCTTTGGCCTTTTCCCTAGTGGTTCAGGTCCCATCGGTGTTTGATGTATCAATCATACTCAACTGGACCATTAGGGGAGCTGCCTACTGATGTTCCCCGCATCGAGTACCAATAATTTGACGACTCTTTTTTACATCGAGCGCGTCTGCAAGTGTACGGGTCGTGCAAGTAATATAGTGGCTCTTTTTAAGAACCGGATTGTCGAACCCACAGGGACTGGACCCATTCCTCT
>JACEIK010003488.1:112886-129176 GCA_018107945.1 Datura stramonium | reverse complement strand
ATATAAACTTACTTTATGACTTACAGATATGATCAGCTCTATTTGAAAGATTTACTTTTGGGCCATTGTACATTAGTTTATATATTCACAAACACGTTACCTATTAATCATGATTTGAGTTCTTTTTGCATGTTCCTATTCCATTCATATTTTACTTATCTTACATACTTAGTATATTTAAAGTACTGATTGCATACTTCTTATGCTATATCATTTCATGATATAGGTTTAGGCGCTCAGACCTAGCCTCGCAATTAGACACGTTCCAGCTCCCAATCAGCTTTATTGTTGGCGAGTCCTCATCAACCGAGGATGAGAGTAAATTAGATTTTTCTCTATTTTTTTCTCATTTTTAGTAATTAGAGCTAGTTGGGAACCTGTCCCTTTAGCTTTTTAGTTTTAGAGGCTTTTAGACATAGATGGGTAGATATTTAGCTTTGTTAGTTCTTATATTGTTTGTAGCTTAAACATTTATTTCTAAATACAAACTTAATCAATTATGTGAATATATATATATATATACACACACACACATCAATTTAGCATCCGCTTAGTTATGTCAATTTATTGAGTATTTTCTTAATGTTATTCTTCTACTATGGATCAGCTTAGGACCACTTGTGGTTCTATGTACCGTGTCACGTCTAGGGNATAGACTCGGATCATGACAACTACTGCCTCCAGCTCCAGAACAGTTAATGTTTCTTTGGTTTATGACTGACTATTTCTCCAAATGGATTGAAGCAAGTGCCTACAAGGCGATCCAGGAGTAAAAGGGATATGTATTTCATTTGTGACCGTATGATATTTTGGTTCAAAATACCAAAGGAAACTGCATGCGACAATACTCCTCAATTCATCAGCTCTAAAGTCATAAATTTCTCAAAGGACTATAAAATCAAGATGATTGCATTTTCTTCTTACCATCATAACACTAACGGCCGGGCAGAGTCTACAAATAAAAGAGTGATAGATAGCCTCATAAAAGAGACTAGAAACTGCTAAGGGTAAATGGGTCGAGGAGTTACCTGACGTACTCTGGGCACATCACACGACTGCAAATTCTAGAACCAGAAAGACTGTGTGTTCACTTATATATGGCTTAGAGGATTTGATATCGATTGAAATTCGAGAGCAAGTATAAGGTTCAATCACACCAATGAAGTCAAAAATAATGAAGTTATGCTAATACATTTAGATTTGCTTGAAAAACATCAGCAATAGACATCAGTTCAAATAGCGACTCAAAAACAAAGGATGGAAAGATACTATAACCGGATAACTAAGCTCTTATATTTCAAAATCAGATATGTATTTTTACGAAAGGTCACTCTTAACACTCAAGATTTAAATGCCAGGAAAATAAATCCAAATTTGAAAGGACCGTATAAAGTTATTGGTATAGCTGACAAAGGGGCATATTAGTTAGTTAAATTGGATAAAATTCCATCATAGAGCAACTAGAATATAAGTTAGGTTTTAAAGAGGTATTATTGCTAAAGAACAACAATGGGATATTTGTGTTCAAGGAAACGTGCACTACACATTTTTTTCCTTAGCACATTTTTTAATCCCAAAGGGGTTTTTTGGAAAAAATTTCAATAAGGTAGCAACAAGTGTATGATGAACTCAACGTGTCCCATTTACTAATTTTGATAAAAGTCTCTAGCATATGATTCCTCATGCTTCACACCCAGAAACTAGGGGGAGGGGAGTCATGAGAAAATGACTAAATGAGAACTGCAACATCACAACAAAAATAGAAACATAAAAATTTATGAGCATAGAAACTTAAAATTTTGTGAGCAAAGTCTGACATTAAACCTTGAGATTAAGAGACACTGGAGACTATCAAGAGTAAAACTCCACATCCCGAAGATATAGAGACACCAAAGAATGATAAGAGTAAAAATCCATATTCCAAAGATGCAAAGACACCAGGGGCTAACAGAAGTAGAACTCCATATCACAAAGATGCTGAGACATCAAAAAGTAATAGGGGTAAAACCCCAATTATTTTTAGTTAAGGACTGGGATTAATGACAAAGTCCCAGTAATATAAAAGGAAACTTGACCTTTTATTTTATATCATGTAAAATCTACCAATTGATCGTTAATATGGTAATTTGGATGCAGATTGTGAATATCAATTTTCTTACAATTTGATTACAAATAAAAAACATGATAAATCATTTATCGGATTAATTTATTTTTGGTGTATTCAACCTATTAATTTTTTTCTTACATTAAAGTTGATCTGATTTATTAAGTACCTAAATGAACATGATACATCTTATTCATAAGCACCATTTTAGCACAAGGAACTTGACTCACGAAATTGTATGTATAAAAAGTAACTCTGAAATAGGTTGAATATAGCTCCATGCTAAGAATAAGTCAAAACCCAGACCAAAGAAGTCAGCTGAAAATAATTATCGTCCAAATTGCACAAAAAATTAAGATGTCCATAGGAAAAATAAATTAGGGTAGGAACTAGTTCGAAACATATTCATTAATCATAAAATTCAAAAGGAAAGTGTAATCTTTGGATCTAAATTTTGAGACAAAACGAAAGCAAATAAACTTTAATAAAAAGGAAAAATATGAAGCCTCAAAATTCTTGTCAAATAAAGCAAAAGACAAAACAAAAAAAGCTATTGGGTGTCCCAAGGTGCATCATGCTCTTGAAGGAGTTATTGAACCTCGAATAACAGAATAGCAGGATTCACGGTTGAAGAAAACACAAAAGCTAATGGGAGTGGGCGGTCCTCAAAAGCAGATGCAAGCAAGGTTTCAACATTATCCTCTTCCTCCTTTTTTGTTCCTCAATATTGAAATCTATAAGATTGTTAATGGAAGAAGAAGTGAGGTTCTCTGGACCTTGCTGGGAAGACTTCCCTAGTAAGATCCACGAAGGATCAAGACATAGAGATCTACTCATCAATGTATAAAGATTCGTCCTTGACTCTTCCAAAGTCTTCTGCCTCATGATCCATGTTTTATGGATCTTCCATCATTAGTGTCGATCCTCTCGAGAGGCAACTTTGACTTTTTTGTCATCAAGATGATGCACCAACATTCTATTCTATTCATCGAGAATAGAAATCTTCTTCATAGTTTTAATGTTGAAGTCTTGCTCCTACTTCAACCTCTTCTTAATATATTTAACTCAGCCCTCAAGTTTAGCCACCATGGCGTCCTTGGTCGCAAGAGTCTCATTGAGCACCAGGAGATCTTCTTCGAACTTGGACTATCTTTGAGCCCTGACCTAAAGAGACTCTACATGTATGATCCCTTCAATATTTATTTCGACTACCTCCTAGCTCCCGGTTAAAACCATATTTTCCTCCTCAAACTGAGTAGGTTTATTTTCAAGTCCTCAACTTTGGAGAGTCTAAGGTCTAGGGCTTCCGCCTCAGCAAACTTCGCTTCCCATTCCACCATTTTATACCTTAGCTTCTTGTGCTCCTAGAACAAATCAGGTAGCTCCTCCAGCATCCATTGAAGCCCCTCAGAGATCAAGATATTTTCCTGAAAGTAAGAGATAGACCTTCAACTTAATACATATAGTATATAAGAAGTTTGAAAGATGATCAGATGATGCTCTTACCTTAGTGAAAGCTTTAGAAACTTCATTAAATAAGAAACAAGGAATAAAGCAGGCTCCTCAGCTTCAACAGTCGGATCCATATCCTGCTTGAAGACCCGATGCGCGTGCTCTTAAACCTCTTTTAGGGAAATGGGAACCCTTCAGGTCGCATCTCAGATAGTCCTTTCGGAAGACCTACAACAAGAGGCAAATTATTAGTCAAAGCACTTGGTTTGGATACATTAAAACATAGGTGATTAATACCATGGTTTTTTTCTTTCCAGCCTTTAGAACCATAATTGACTTCTCTTCCTCCTACTATAATTTGGAACATTCAAGATGCTTTGGATCACTCCCTGATCAGGATATCCTTTGAAGACAACCAAGTAGGGATATCAATAGTAGACTTACAAACTAAAAAAATGAACAAGTAATCAACAAGAGGAAAAGACTTACGAGAAAGGTTCCATGATTCTGGAATCAAGAAGTCCAAAACTAAACCCTTGGTAATGACCAACACAAACCTCTCCATATAGCCCTGAATGAAGATGTCGTTTAAATTGGATAAGAAAAATTTATTTCCTCGGTGAAACAAATTTAGGATTCCTCCTCGAGAAAAATGAGGGGAATAGAGAAGAATAAGTTGATCAAGAAAGGATTAGCCGAAACTTTCTAGCTAGATAGCAAATCATGCTATGAATCTTCGAAAAGGAACCATCTAAGTGAGACACACTCAATAAATTTAGCAGATTCAAATTATGACTTCATCGATAGCAGGGTATTCAAAGCCAAGAGTAAATGAATATGTATACACGTAAAAGTAACCCATCTTGTGGAAATTTATGCTCTCAATCATACTGACAGCAGATATGTGAACCTTCTCCTTGGGATAACCAAAGTTGTTACAAATAGTAGGGAGATGGATCTCACTATTTGAGGAAATTTATTCACTTATAAGCTTGTCTCGATCACCAATTTGATTGTTCGAGGTGGCCTAGGGATTGAAATCATTTGTAAAATTTAAGGACTATGGAACTATCATATCAACTAAAGGTTCTTAAGGTAGGACCTCGATACCTTTACCTTTTTTTATATCCTCATCCAGAAAGTGAAATCAAATGTGATTGCTTATTACTCCTAAAAGAAGACAAGTTCAAAGAATGAGAAATTAAGCAAATATGAAGATTTATAGGTAAGGTGTGAAGATTTAAAGGATTGATGATATGGAGGATTGAAGAAATAAGGAGAATTAAAGAATTAGATGGGATGGAAAAGTAAAAGTTCAAGCAAGAGTGCATTATTTATAGAACTCCATATAGTGGAGATATCATGAACTCGACTGACGCACTATTTCAAAACCAAAACTTAAGCAGTTCTTGGAAAAATACATTTAATGTGAAAAAAGGTGTCTACTCAACAGGTAGGAAATGTTTCCATTGAGTCTTCCGCCTAAAAAGTTTCCCCCAATTTTTTCCAACTAAAAGATTTGTAAACTTATCTTCTTTCCGATTATAACATGACAATATATCCAAAAACCAGTGGGACTATCTTTATAGGGGAAAATGAATCGAACATGTAGCCCAAAGGATTGGTGAAATGTTCTCGACTTAGAGTTCAGACCTGTTCTAATATAGGGTAAGGACACATGGAGGAAAAGAGATATTTAAGAGTAAGTTGAAGTGAGGCTTACGAAATTATAAAAGGAGCTTCTATTATCAGCATTTAGTGTACATGTGTATCCTAAATAGGGTGTTTTTATTATAATGCCAAAGTCACTATTAAAAGGAATTAGAACTTATAGCCCAAGGTCAAGATTGTGGCCAGATGTAGAGATCAAAAAGAAGAGGAAGAAAAAAAGACAAATACATATACGCAAGATCGTACAAAGACCATGAGAATTTGTGGTGGTTCTATGGCCAGACACATACAACGTATTCTGAGATGGTGATCTCATTGCGGGTGGCGTACTATAGGTCCCAAAGGAGCCACACCATTATTTGATGTACTTTAGGTAATGTGTACAATATTGACATAATTTATTTATAAAGGGTTGGATACTAGATAATACAAGGCTATACATTTATTGTTTATTTATATAAGCTTTCTCTTTTTTTTCTAAATTGGCTCATTCATCAAACTAAAACTCATCAAGAACACACATATAAGACATCTAGGATCCAAAAGCAATGAATCAACATTCAAAATTGCTACTAGGATAACAACTCCTTAATTTAGTGTTCCATTCATTTATTTCATATTTATACTTTAACAAACTTAATAATCAATATTTTCATCTATTTGATCCTAATTTTATGAGTTAAATAAAATTGTGTGTCCTTTGCCTCATTATAAATTTAATTGTATCGATTTTTTTGATAAATATAAAAACTACGAGACACAAGCTAGGGCTTATGAGGTGTTGATACGCAGATGTATGTTTGTCATCAACGTTATTTCAGTTGATAGTTTGTAAATGAAGAGCTGCAATGGTCACTAGATGCTCCGCCTTGCCGATTCAACTTTTTTTACTATCCTTACAATTTACATGAGAATGTACACATTGTTGGATAAACAAGGCAAAAGCTATGCATTTGAGTATCAATTTGGCATATAAATATGCCCACGATCGAGATATATTGCGAGTGGGTGTATTGGACTTTGGAGGTAACTAGGATGATCACTTACCACTCATTAAGTGCACTTTATGTACTTGATTGCATTCATTAATCTAGATGGCACCTTATGAAGCTTTGTATGGGCGAAAGTGTAGACCTCCAGCCAGTTGGTTTGAGGTAGGAGAATCAGCATTTATTGGGCGAGATACTATTCGTCGTCGAAGAAAAGGTAAAGCTTATCGGAACGCCTCTTGTGCTCGGAAGCGCACAAATGTATGCGTGTGCGGCGCGAGAAACTGGAATTTGCGTGAATGAGTAGATTGTTTTTGGAAATTTCTCCTATGAAAGGGGTGATGAGATTCGGCAAGAAGGTAAGCGTCAGGGTCGTTGGGCCTTATCGATTCCTCGAAGAATAGGCCGGGTGGCATACAAGTTGAATTTGCCTCCGAGTGAAGTCTGTCCATCCCGAGTTTTCCACGTGTCCATCTTGTAAGTATATAGGGGCCACATCGAGAGTTGTTCAGTTCAGATGTCCAAATTCTCGGAGGCGACTTATGAAGAGGTTCGAGTAGCCATGCGGGCGGGCGGGTTCATAGGTTGAGAACTAAGGATATTATACATTAAAGTATTATGGCGTAACGAGGAATCGAGAGGAAATGACTTGGGAGCGAGGAAGATATGAGATCGAGATATCCTTAGTTATTTCGAGATCTAGTCGGCTAGAGGTATGTTGTTATTACGGTTGCTTTATATTCACGTGAAAAGGTGAGATGTTGACTTGATTTAATGAAATAGATATTTATAGCATTACGTGAAGTGTTTGTATTGGACCTTTAAGGTTTCAGGATTTTGAGATAGTGCATATTATAGAAATAACAGAAATTTTTCCTAAAATAAGTCGAGTAAGTTGAAGTTCTTAACGGTAAGTTTACATTCAGGACGAATGTTCTTAAGGGAAGATGTTTTACCTAGTAAGTGCCCGACAGGTAAGTGGCCTACTCGCATGTTGGTTAGAGTTTTAGGATGCCATACATGCAAGAAAAGTGGGAAGCCAGGATGGCGTCGCATCGAACCATCGCGGGGAGGCCAGCGGAGGCCTCCGCGTGGAAGTAATACCCACGGAGGAAACCCCTCCGTGATGGACAACGTGCCACGGAGAGGGGTGTCCCGAGCTACCAGTATATAAAGCCCCACTTCGGTTTTTATTTCATTTTCACTATTAATTTCCAGAAATGAACGAGAGAACAGAACGAGGTTTCAATATTAAAATTCATCAGGTACACCGTCAACGCGGTCCAAACTCAAATTAACCTGAATGCCAGAGAAGTATAGTGAGAGAGCATTCTGAGAGTTAGTTCGTAAATTGGTCAGCGAACCGTCGTCCTATCGAGCTAAGGTAAGTGGAATTGCTCCCAAGTAGTGTTAATATACTCCCTAGCCCTAAAGGTAGTATTTCTCCCTTCTTGACTTAGTGAAATAGCGAGTTCTCGGCTGTTTTTCGATAAGTCAAAGTTTGGAATATATATATTCAAAGTAGTATTTTCTTCCAGAATATCGATGAATTTAGTTCTAATTGCTATGAATATGAATGCGGTTGAAAGGAATAAGTGAAAATTAGCCGAGTTACGCCGAGATACTCGAAAGTTAATGGATAGGTATGTTAAGCCAGTTTCTTGAAGCATTACTTGATTGGTATGATCAAATAGTTCAAGTTCAGTAGAATGTTTCATAAGCCATGGTATGTTTAGTATGAATTTTAGTATAATGTTAGAACCATCATGTTATGTGTAGCATGAAACTTACTAGCACGATATAAATTCCGAGTAGGAAGTTTGAAACGATGCAGCATGTCCGGTATGTAAATTTAGTAAATATGTCGGGGCATTATCGTGTTGATCGAAACTTATGGCGATATAAGTTCCATAAAATATTCCATAAATAGAATAGTAGCTTAATATGAATTTTTGGAAGCATGTTAGAAATAGTAAATCATATCTACCATGAAACTTGAACACCTGACACTTGATTCTTAACGATATTATATCTTATCTCGGTATCGGGTCGACACGGCATGGCGAGAAATTATATAGATACCATTACTCCCGGTTTCAACATGTATTGTATATATACACATTACTATCATTAGCTTCGGCATGTTTTATATACATACATTATTATCATTAGTTTCGGCATGTAGTATACGGAAGTTAGTATTGCTAGTTGAGACTGTTGTATTGTTTTGGTGGATTACCTAGCATTCATGGCCGCCCGGGGTTAATAGATGTATCGACTCGTGCCGGAGGAGAGGATACGTCGCTCTAAGTGTGCGGAGTCCCTAGGGACGAAGATGGGATCTTCGGTTTCCCATATTTTGCCTTAATCGACTTTTATACAACCTGATCGGCGGTACGCCGGGGTGTTGATTTAGGTGTCCTCGAACTCAGTACGATTATGGTATGGGGGCTTAGTGGGCTGATGCATACCCGAGGGACCGGCCTTGATGCTTATAGTTACTACGGGAGATGGACAATAGGGGTAGGGGTATAGATTGTGTGTTGGTTGTACCTCGACATAGAGTAAAGATCAAGGTTTATGTGTGCTATGCCATGTTATGTTACGCTATATTACGCCATGTTATGTTAGTTATGAGTAGACAGACGGTAGAATGCCACGTTACCGAGTACGACTCCTACTCCTTTAGCATAGTTAGAGCGATCTTAGATCCATACTTTCGGCTTGATTACATTCTATTTCTTTCTACTTGATTCGTCGGTTATACTACTTGTTTACGGTTTATTTCTAGGTGATGCTTTGCATACTCGTGCCAGCGTGCGCGCCCATTTGGGCGCTGCATTGCCACTGCGGTACCGTGAGCGAGGAGCGGACCCTCGTAGTTCCGGCCCGGCTGATACGAGAGCCTTCGGCTGGCTCATTCGGAGCTTGAAAGACGAAATTGTATTTTCTTTGTTGTCCGGTATTTGTTGTCCAGTATGGGTAGGCCGGGGCCCTGTCCCGACCATCTCTTATTATTCTCAGAGGCTTGCAGATTGTTTATTCCCTGTGGTTAGCTGTATCGGCCATGTGGGGCCTTATTCAGTTGGTAGTGGTGACCTTGTCGGTCACATAGTAGTTTGATACTTGTTTTCATGTCTCATATATAACTAGACAGCATGGTGGCCTTGTTGGCCCGCATAGGTTCCCTATTTTTTCCAGGTTTCTGGGTAGCTGTTGTTTGCTTAGAGGTGGCTATAGGCCTAGTCTTCCGAAGGCTATATTTACAGTCGTTATATAGCCCGTCGTTTTCTTTAATCCAGAGTTAGAGCCAGCCTGACACCAGAAGTGCTTAGGCTCAGCTAGCCAGCAGTCCGGTTCCTAGTAGGGCACCAGGTGCCAGTCATGCCTGGGGCGTGACAGAGGGTTCTCAATAACTTGCATGCATGGGAGTCTAATGACTTAGAATAGGCTAAACCCTCTTAAAACACTCCTTTCAGGGCTTAAAATGACATCATTAGAAAGTTAGGAGCTTAGAAATTACAAAAGTACAAATAATTCGCTTGGGAAATAACCTGTTGCCAGTTATATAACTCATACCACGAGTCGTACCATCAACCTATGACTCATGATTTCCTCCTGTAGCTAATAGGTCCATTTTCTACAACTCTATAATTATTTCCTTGACTCCTACCATGACTCGTAATTTCCTACTATGAGTCGTACAATCACTCGTATGATCAACAGTTGGAAACTCAGCAGCATACTATGACTCCATGACCATGAGCCATACCACTAAACCATGACTTGTGGTGTGGACTCATGTTCTGGAAAAGAAGCCCCTGAACTGAACCATGGATCTTTCTAATACCAGTACCATCCGACCACGACTTGTACCATTAGTCATACTAAGAGAAAAATTTCAGACTCCTCTGCTGAACATATTCAACATCTCGAATCTAGTCTTAGAAAACTTTGGGGTGTTACATTTAATCATACTTATTTTATTATTTAGTTTCAGTATTTATAGCTAGTTGAGTAGTTGTCCCTTTAGCTCGTAAGTTTAGAGGCTTTCAGATATAGATAGATGTTTAGCGTGATCAGTTGTTATTTCATTTTCAGATTCAAATATTTACCCTTAAATTCAGATTTTATCCAGTTATGTGATTGTGTATCGTTTTAGCTTTGGCTCAGTTATGTCTGTTATTTTAGTATATGTTAGTGTCATGCTAGTACCATGAGTTAGCTTAGTGCCACTTGTGTTTTGAAGTCCCGTGTTACTTCCAGGGTCTAGACTTGGATCATGACACATGCATATACAAAGTACCATACTCTTGTCTATTATGCACATCTTCACTAATCAAGTGTACTCAAAAAAATCAAATAGGACTTTAATGGGTTATAATATTGACTAATGGATGGGTAGAAAACTATATAATAGTGACTTAAACTTCCTTAAGCACTTTCCAATTTTTTTAGACTTCATCATCATTATTTTCTTCACTTCATTTTTAGTACTCTCTTCATCAATTATTTCCACAAGTAATTTTCATCATATCAATAACATTATAATCACATATTATTTTTTTCTTTCAAGCATTTTTGTTCTCTTTTTTTTCTCTCTTTATATGTCACATTCTTTCTAGAAGGGCCTTTCATCATAAGTAACTTTTAGTGATCACCATTTACACTTGGCTATCCATTTTCTTTAGATTTAACAATATTATCACAATTTATGCTACAATTCTCAAGGAAGAATAATGTAATACTCCAGAAGTGCCTAAGACTAGACCCGAGATTTGAAATGAAAAATAGAAGAAAAATATGAGATTTCTCTCAGAACGACTCGTGGTACGGGTCGTTGATTGGTCTAACGACCCATTGGAGGCACTCGTAGTGAGGGTCTGTAGAAGTAGACTTGGGAGTAATGGGTCTAAGGACGAACCATTGGTTAATATAATGAGTCGTGGTAAGTTTTTGTTGGGAGGATTTCCAGGAAGCGAGCAGTGGTGACAATGGACGAAAATGATGAGTCATTGCGGCTAGTAACGACTCGTCCTGTCCAGTCATGGTGGAAGACCTGAGTCTAGAAAATGGAGTGAAACTACGAGTAAGGTAACGACCCGTTGGAGCAAAGAACGAATCGTTGAAGGCCTTGTGGTCACTGGCAGTGCAGAAATTTTAGACTTTTCATTAAGGGTATTTTCATAATTTCTTAGCTTTAAGATCCTAAACTATGTCATTTTAAGCTCAGTTAGCATGGTTTTAAGGGTGTTAAACCTATTCTAAGAATTTCCACTCCATGCATGAATCTTGGAGCTCTTCCTTGGAGATCAAGCTTGAAGAATTTCTTCAATTCCTTTTCAATTTCCTTTGGGCTTTCAAAAGGAGGTGTAAATCTGATTTACCCAGGTATGTGAGGTTATGAATGAGAGTTTCTTTCACTCTTATGCCCTAAATCCTTCACAATTCCATGGATTTCAATTCAAGATTCAAGTTTCATGATCTATGGGGTTATTTCAATTCTTGTGAAATTCTCTATGATTTATCTATGGTTCAATTCCCTTCATGTATCAAATCAATATTTTATGATCTATGGGTATATTTTATAACTATTATGATTATTAATTTATAGTTTCAAATTTTAATAAATTATGCCCAATTATGCATGCTTTATGAAAAGTCAAGTTATGATTTTATTATGATTTTGATCTTATCAAGTCTAAATTATGATTTATGATTTATGTTGTGAATTCTCTTCAAGTACTCATCATTATTTATGAATATCAAGTATATACATGTTTTACAAGTATGTATGGATTTCATGATTCATGAATTTATGACTCTTGGCCAAATCAGGGGTCCTTATTCATGAAAGATCATGTATTTCAAGTATGACCAAGTATGTTATGATGTAATTGGCCATGAACTTCATGAATTATTTATGATTATGATATGAGCCTCATATGCATGTTTGTGGGAGCAATGTCTAGCACCGAGTAGACCCGGCATTCAAGTAAACCCCGTGGTCTCAGAACTACATGCCACCGTAGGTATATATATACAAATGTTAATGGATCCCCATGATATAACATAATGCACCTCCCTTTCCTGGCAATCTTGGGACGACTCTGACCACTTGAGCGAGATAGTTGGGGCATTATGTAAGCTCTATCATGATGGTGTCGGTTATGATGAGTTCTCCCATTATTCCTCATGATTTATGCATGATTATGTTCATGTTACTTTGGCTCAAGTTATGTTTTATAAAGTCTTATCTTATGATTATAGTTATGACCGGTTTGCGTATGGTTTGAAAACCTTAACTCCTTATGTTTACATTATGATATTTACTTTATGATCATGTTATCCTACTCTTATGAACTCTTATGTATTTTAACTGTCCATTTTACTTGCCTTGTGTACTCAGTATATTCCAAGTACTGACCGCATACTCCATGTTGTATCGTTTCATGATACAAGCTCGGACATTCAGGTTCAGTCCCGCCATTAGCCGATTCTCATAGTTCGCATCTCTCAGCCACTCCTCATCCTTCGAGGACTTTTTTTAGTTATGTTCAGTGTTTTTAGTTTCACTCCTTAATGAGCTAGTTGGGGTCTTATCCCATCAACTCGTTAGTGTGTAGACGCTTATCAGACATAGTATGTATTCAGCTTCAGAATTAGGTTATGTATTTAGATGTTCAGATGTTATTATGTTTTCAGACTTCCACTATAATGTATGATTAGACTTTGGCACCATTATGTTAAGTTTAGAAGTTATGTTCATGTCATGGGTCGACTTGGAGCCTCTCGGGGTCCCTTGTCCCGTGTCTCGATCCGGGTCTATGTTCAGGTCGTGACAAACTTGGTATTAGAGCATTTGATTTTGAAGTGTCCTAGGGTGTCCGAAAGCCGCGTTGAGTAGATTCTTTTTCATGGGTGTGAAGCACGCCACACTTATGACGAAGAGGCTACAAAACGGTTTCCTTCTTTCATGATCTATGTCGTGCAATGAAATGTCTTTCTATTCTTCTAACTCGTACTATACCCATTTGCAGAATCATGCCTCCTCGTCAATTTAACAAAAGAAGGAATGAAAACAAAAATGGTCACGTGAATGGCAATAGGGATGGGCACTAGCAGGCCCCACCAGACCCCGAGGATCATGTGCCCGAACAGGTGGCCCATGCGGAGTTTAGGGATGCCATTCAGATGCTAGCTCAGGCTTTGACTGCCCAAGTCAACCAACAGGCAGTAGTGCTTATCCCTCAGAATGGGAATGCAGCGGCAGTGAGAGTCGGAGATTTTCTAAGGATGAATCCTTTGGAGTTTCTCGGATCAAAGGTGGGTGAGGATCCGCATGAGTTTATTGATGAAGTTCTGAAGATCACCTAGATCATGGGGGTGACTGGGGAGGAATGCACATATTTAGCCTCGTAGCAGTTGAAAGGGGTTGCGCATATCTGGTTCAAACAATGAAAGAATAGCAGGACAATTGGAGCGAGCCCCATTGGTTGTGTAATACCCCAGAAGTGCCTAAGACTAAACCCGAAAATTTAAAAATGGAAGTTGGCAAAAATCTGGAAAATTATCATAGAACGGGTAGTAGGTGTTCGTGGTGAGATACAACAGGGTAAAAATTGGGAATAATGGGTCAAGGAACGACCAGTGGTTTGATGTCACAAGTCGTTGTTTGTGGTCGTGGTGAGACTGGTCCTTAGTCTAGGAAAAAGTAATGGGATGTAGGACGACTCGTCGTGAGTAACAATGGATCGTGGTAAGTAACCATGGGAAGGAGTAGGAAAATCTCCAGTCGAGGTGACGAAAGGAAACCACGACTAGTTGGAAGGAGGAACGAGTCGTGGTGTTGCTTGTGGGAAGACCCAGGTGTAGGTTGGTGTCGCCTAAACGCACGCAAGTGCACTTGGTCGTACAAGTAATATAGTGGCTCTTTCAAGCCGGATATTGAACCCACAGGAACTATGACTTAGTGATTTTTCCTATTTCAGTATTCACAATTATTCTATGCAAGTGTGTAAGTAACACAATGAATTAAGACTTTGTAAATAATAATATAGAAAGTGATACTAAATAAAGCTAAGAAAGTTTATTAAAACAATAGCAAGAATAGTCTAAGGTTAAGGCATGGGATGCAATCATGTATAACTTATATTTTTCTTCAGCTACCTTCTCTATCGGGTTGATGGTTGGGAAATCTTAAAGTCTGACTATGGTCTTCCGAACCTCTAGCCAATTTCCTAATTATGACCCTTGCAACTACACATATTAATTTGTGATTAAATAACTGATCTTAGGTCTAGTAGAATTTGTTCCCTTTGTTAACCGAATATGGCGTTTGTGATGAAATAACTCATCCTGCACATGAATCTTACCTTCAATTTATAGCAAAGATAAGAACATATTCCCCTATTCCTTGTTCTACCCTAATAATTCTCCTTTTAGAGTCAAATTAAGATTATAAATTTATCTTAATATTGGTCAAACACTAAAATACCAAAAGCAGGAATAGAAGAACAGCCATTCATGATAGAAGAATATTCAGCTGAAAATAAAATAAAATTATACAATCATGCAAATAGCCTTAACCTCAGAATGAGGTGAATTAGACACTCATTCGTTGATTAAACATCTCCAAACAAGTTTCTAACATAGGAACAATTGAAATTTAGAAGAAAAGAGAAGAGAAAGAACTCTAGAATTTTCTTCAGCTCAACTGTCGTTTCCCACGTTCTTCCAATAGTTCAGATAATGAAAAATAAAACTATAAGTGTTTTATTTATACAGGTGAAAATTACAAAGTGACAAACCAGCTCCGTGGCACGGATTTCATCGCGGAGAAATCACTCCGTGACACGAGGTTGTCGCAGAGGTGCACTGGAAGTGTCAAAAACCTAGAAGCCATTGCTCCGTGTCACGGAGCTGAATGCGCCATTATTTCTCCGTGACACAGACCAAATGCCGACCCTTACTGGAATTTTGGGAGTTTTGAAATTTTAACCTCCGTGTCACGGAGCTCAACGCGTCATATCTCCTCCGTGACACGGACCAAACATGGTCCTTCACTATTTTGTGCCTTCAAAAGTTAATAAATTTCTTCTTCTGCCCAAGCACTGTGGCACGTTATTAAACGCTAACAATCCCCAACGTAACACGGGGGTGAATTCCCAAATTAGTTTTAAAGCTCTCTGAAAGTCCCATACTTCAACTCCGAGTGTCATTCGCAACATCAAGCTGAAACTATTGTCTTTTCCACCTGAAAATAGTCACATCGCATTTATTAGTCCACACGCATAATTAACTCAAAACATGCATGAATACATCAATATTATCCTCAACTAGGCTCCCGTATTGTTGAAAATATGGCGTTTGGGTGTATAAATACGCCCAAGATCACCACCCCACACTCATAACCTTGTTCGTCCTCGGACAATCCTTTAATATCCTTGGCACGATTTCAACATTACCATCATCAATGGACCCAGATAACTCACACCTAGTTGTTCTAAACACTTTAATCATGGAATACCATTTATTCAATCAAGCATGCTCTTCCCTTACCACATTCTTAAGCAGAATCACACAAGCCTTAATGAATAGCTTTTCAACCGAAAATTCGGCCAACATGTCTGAATCATAATAGCGAGGTCATTAGCTTCACCAAGGGTTCACCATCATGTGCCCCCACTTGTATGAAATATCCCTACTTTCACGAGATCAATATGATCACAATTAAGCACATTCTATAAATGATTCGCTCACGCTCCAAAAGATTATTTCAAGAAAATCTAATACCCCATGAGTTTGCCTATAGTGTACTACTCAACCGAGCATAACATCACTTGTAGGATCAAAACTGCTTTTCTGGGTTGTAATATCGGCTAAGGGACTGGTAGGATTATTTGGGTCGTAGTGACTCTTATCCCTATGCACTTTAAGATAATTACACCTTTCGCTTTTCAGTGCCTTACTTCTTTCACCCTTCACTCCACCTCTTTCAACATTATTTTTCCTTTCACTTACTTATTCTTATCCAAGATGTAAGGAGTGTGTACCCCTGGCTTAGACTCATCA
>JACEIK010003488.1:88875-99006 GCA_018107945.1 Datura stramonium | reverse complement strand
TACTCCTCCTTCACCGTGCCCCCATCATCACCTCCTCCGCCATTATCACGGCCCTCTCCTAATCTATTGTCACCACCACCACTTCCACCAGCTCCTCCTCCATTTCATTTACCTCATTTTCCATCCTTCACCTTATGTCAGTAAATCAAATAACTGTTGAAGTTGCTGCAACTTTAAAAATTATTTGAGTTTCTTTAACAACTAAGTTGAGTTATTGCAGTAACTTCAATAGTTGTTTGAATTGTTGCAACAACTACGTTGAAGTTTTTGCAACAACTACGATAGTTATTGCAACAACTCCAATAATTGTTTGATTTGTTGCAACAGATCAAATAAGTGTTTGAAGTTTTTTCAATAATTATTATAGTTGTTTCAACCACTATCGTAGTTGTTGCAGCTATTTCAATATAGTTATTGCAACAACTACTGTAACTGTTTGATTTTCTATAGAACTTTTTCAATAAACATAACTGCAGCTGCAATAGTGGTCGTGACAATGATAACGGCGATGAAGATGATGATGGTGACATAAACAGAGGAGGAAGAAGAAGAAGTAGAATAAGAGGAGGAGGAGGAGGAGAGAAATCTGGAGAGAGGAGAAATGTAATACTCTGGAAGTGCTTAGGAGTATACCCAGAAGTGAAAAAGTTAAAACTACAGAAAACCTAAAATTTTGCACCAGAACAACTCGAGGTACGAATCATGGTGAGGTCCTGTGAATCGTGACTCCAGTTGTGATGGATTTCGGGAGCCTGAGGTCATACCACGAGTAGTCCTATGAATCGTGATGTGTAGGTATGACTCGTGGTTAGAAGTCATGGTGAATTTCTCAGTGGTGCCAGAGTGAGTTGTCACGGTTCATGGTACGACTTTTAGGTTGTAGCAATGAGTCATGATAAGGAGTCGTGGTAAGTCATAATCGGTATGGGTGGATGATACCATGATTGTCAGTACAACCCGTAGAAGAGTACTACTAGTCATGTTATGCGAGTCGTGGCAATATTCAGAGGATTTAGAAGTGGTGACTACGAGAGGCGACCACGAGTCATTACTTCGTGGTACGAGTCGTGGTCGGGGAAGAGCTGTTTTTTAGGAAAATTTTGTTAAGGGCAATTTTGACTTTTCTACGATTTTAGACCCTAAACTATGTCGTTTTGGATATTTTTGAGTATGATAAGATGAGTTAAGACCTTTATGCATTCCCATTCTCATGCAAGAACTTTAGAGAGATTTTTGAAAGATTCAAGGTCTTCTTCCCCAAGTTTTCATCAATTTCTTTGTGGGTATTCAAAGAGTTTCGAATCAACTCATTTCCAGGTATGTAGGGTTTTAAAATGGGTGAAATTCTTCCTCACCCATGCCAAAATTTCAATTTAATTCATGAATTCTCCTATTCAAATTCTATGGGGTTTTACCCAATTGCATGAAAATGTGATTTCTCTCTATGGTTATGATTTAATTTAGTTTTAATTATTAAATTATGAATGATGGGTAGATTTCATATTATTTTCCTTAAAAATCATGTTTCAATCTTTTAAATTTAAAATGCCCATTTAATGAAGGTTCATGAAAGTTATGATTTATGATGAACATTCATTATTTTGAGTTTATTGATCATGGAAAAGCATGAATCCAAGCTACCCATGTTTATGAGCATATTTTTGAAGAATTAAGCATGATGAAGTATTTGGCAATTCCAACATGATGAAGAATGATTTTACGATTTATGAAACGAATTACATGATTTATTGATTTATGATGTTGGCCGATGAAAAGGGCATTTGATTCTTGGCTAAGCATGTCTTAAAGAGGATCAAGGATGATAAATGTTATATTCTAGCCAATGAATCTTAATTCATGATGTTAATGATTTATGTATGAGCCTATATGCATATATTGTCGTGTCTAGCACCGAGCAGCCCAGCGTTCAAAGGACTACACCGGTGTCTCATAACCATGTGCCACCATGGGTTTCTAATGATGTATTGTATTGATGATCATACCCTCAGAATGTGATATCACGCCTAATGCACGACCCTCGCCTGGCAAGCCAGGGTCGGCTCTGCCCACTTGAGTGAGACAGTTGGTGCATCGTGAGAGGCTCAATCATGATGGTGTCGGTTATGACGAGTCTTCCAATTGTTACGCATGTCTTATGAATTATTATGTTTATGTTATTCGCTCAAGTTATATTTTGATAAAGTTTACTTACAATTATGATAATGAATGATTATGAATGATTTTAAAGTCTTGAGCCTTATGTTTTGTTATGAAGATTATGATGCAAGCATGATTTCCTTCTCCTATGTCTATTTATGAGTTTTGTTTTACTTTAAAATGTCCGTTTTACTTACCTTGCATACTCGGTACATTTCACGTACTGACCGCATACTTTCTATGCTGTATCGTTTCATGATACAGGGTCCGGATCTCAGGTTCATCCTCACCCTTAGTCCATCTCGGCCTACGCTTTCAGCTTATTAGTGAGTCCTCATGTTTCGATGGCCGTTTGACAGACTTTTATGTTTCTTAGGTTTCAGTATTGCTTGGGTTATTTGGGATTTTGTCCCATCAACCCATCTTATGTATTAGAAGCTTTCAGACAAGTATGCAGTACTCAGCTTATGTAAATGTTCAGTATTTCCTGATGTTATAGTTATGTTTTCGTTATGTTTTATATTTAACATTTCGCTTATTTAAATGAGATTAGTTGTATGAATGTGTCATGGGTTGACTTGGGTCTCTCAGTGTCCCTTGTCCCGTGTCTACTATCCGGGTGTATGTTCGGATCATGACAAACTTGGTATCAGAGCAATAGGTTTGAAGGTTCCTAGGGTGTCTTAAAGTCGCGTTAAGTAGAGTCTTTTTCATGGGTGTGAAGCGCGCCACACTTATGATGAAGAGGCTACTAGATGTTTAGGAAATGTTCCCTTCTTTCATGTTCTATATCGTGCGATAAAAGTCTTTCCATCCTTTTAATTCTTGCTATTCGTGATTGCAGAATTATGGCTCCTAGAAGAGTGAACAGAAGGAGGAATGGAAATGATGAGGGCCACGGAGGTGGCAATGATCATGGGCATCAGCAAGCCCCACCTGTCCAGGAGCCCCAAGCACCAAAGCCAGCTGCCCATGCTGAGTTTAGGGAGGCTATACAGATATTGGCACAGGCCTTGACTGCTCAGGTCAACCAGCAGGTTGTTGCGCATGTCCCGCGGAATGGTAATGTAGCGGCAGCTCGGGTTAGAGACTTTTTGAGGATGAACCCTCCTAAGTTCACAGGATCAAAGGTGGACGAAGATCCACACGAGTTCATTGAAGGGATCTTGAAGGTCACTCAGGTTATGGGAGTGACAATGGAGAATGTGTTGACTTGGTCTCTTATCAACTAAAAGAGGTCGCTCATATTTGGTACAAGCAATGGAAGGACAGCAGGGCAGTGGGAGCGGGCCCTATCAGCTGGGATGGGTTCCATATGGCCTTTCTTGACAGGTTCTTCCCTCGGGAGATGAGGGAATTGAAACCAGTTGAGTATATTAACCTCAAGCAGGGAAGGATGTTAGTGTTGGAGTATTCGCTTGAGTTCACCCAGTTGTCAAAATACGCCCCAGAGTTGGTGATGGACCAGAGGGCACGGGTGAGCCGATTTGTTCATGGTGTGGCCGGTTATTTAGACAAAGATTGTAGAACTGCCATGCTTCACCAAGATATGGACTTTCCTCGCATAGTGTTGTACGCCCAGCAGATGGAGGTGACTCATGCGAGGGAGAGGGAGGCAAAGAGGGCTTGGACGGATAGTCGTGGGTTTTCGCATTAGAGGTCCGACAGTGATTACCCTCCACAGTTTCAACAGAGATCACTAGCCCCAGCACCATCATCAGCTAGTGTTCCATCCATACCCAGGGGGTGATCAGAGGAGCAGGGCTTCAGGGTCGAGGGATCAGAGAGGCACCCAGTTAGAGTATACCTCTCCAGCCTGCGGGAAGTGCGGCAACAGTCACACCAGGGAGTGCCTGCTCGGTTCAGATGTCAGCTATGGGTGTGGTAGATCTGGGCACATGCACCGAGCGTGTCCATATGCTAGACAAGGTGATGATAGGGGTCGTGCACAAACCACCAGAACAACAGCAGTTCCAGCCCGTTCCACTCCACAGGGAGCATTGACTAGTGAGGTGGCGGACAATGCCAAAACTAATTCGATGCCCTTGCCTCGCGCTAGGATCAGGAGGCTTCGCCAGACATGGTCACGGGTATGTTACGCACCTCTCATATTGATGTTTATTCCTTGTTAGACCCGGGAGCTACATTATCTTTCATGACTCCTTACATTGGTAGTAGCCTTGGAGTTAGTCTCGAGACCTTGTCAAAGCCATTTTCAGTTTCGACCCCTGTTGGTCATTCGATCGTAGCTAGATGAGTATATAGAGGATGCTCGGTCACTGTGTTGCATAAAGTTACCTCTGCAGATCTGGTAGAGTTAGCCATGACTGACTTTGACATTATTCTTAGTATGAATTGGTTGTTTTCATGTTATACCACGATTAATTGTAGGACCCGTACAGTGGAATTTCATTTTCCGGGTGAGTCAATTTTGGAGTGGAAGGGTAGTTCGGCGGTACCAACGGGTCAATTTATTTCTTACTTAAGACTAGGAAAATGATCTCTAATGGTTGCCTATACCACCTAGCTAGGGTTAAGGATGTGGAGTCCGAGACCCCGACTATTCAGTTAGTTCTGGTGGTGTGTGAATATCTGAGGTGTTTCCCGAGGATTTTCCAAGTGTTCCTTTGGAAAGAGAAATTGATTTCGGTATTGATCTATTGCCAGATACACAGTCTATCTCTATCCCTCCTTACAGGATGGCTCCAATCGAGCTAAAGGAGTTAAAGGATCAGTTGAAGGACTTGCTGGATAAGGATTTCATTAGACCAAGCAAGTCTCCATGGGGTGCACCGGTTCTCTTCGTTCGAAAGAAGGATGGGTCACTTCAGATGTGTATTGATTATTGGCAGCTTAATAAGGTCATCATCAAGAGAAGGTACCCCTTACCCAGTATTGATGATTTATTTGACCAGCTCCAGGGTGCCAGGTGTTTCTCGAAGATAGATCTCAGGTCCGAATATCACCAGCTCAGAGTTCGGGAGTGTGATATTCCAAATACAGCCTTCAGAACCCGGTATGGCCACTATGAGCTTGTAGTTATGTCTTTTGGACTAACCAATGCTCCTGCAGCTTTTATGGACCTGATGAACAGGGTGTTTAAGCAATATTTGGATATGGTCGTGATCGTGCTCATCGATGGCATTCTTATATACTCCCGGAGCGAGGAGGAGCATGTCACTCACTTGAGAATAGTACTGCAAACCCTCAAGGATCATCAACTGTATGCAAAGTTTAGTAAATGTGAAATTTTTGCTAGATTCGGTGGCATTTCTAGGTCATGTGGTATCAAGCGAAGGCATAAATGTAGATTCTCAGAAGATTGAGGCAGTGAAGAATTGGCCTAGACCAGTGAATCCTTCAGAAATTTAGAGTTTCCTGGGCCTAACAGGCTACTACCGAAGATTTGTTGAGGGTTTTTCATCAATTGCAGCCCCATTGACCAGGTTGACTCAGAAAAGGGTGAAGTTCCAATGGTCGAAGGCTTGTGAGAAAAGTTTCCAAGAGTTGAAGACCCGGCTCACTTCAGCACCAGTGTTGACTTTACCCGAGGGTACTGATGGCTTTGTTGTATATTGCGATGCTTCGAGAGTCGGACTGGGATGTGTGCTAATGTAGCATGGGAAGGTGATAGCATATGCATTGAGACAACTGAAAGTTCATGAAAAGAATTACCCGACCCATGATCTGGAGTTGGTCGCGGTGGTGTTTGCATTGAAGATATGGAGGCATTATTTGTATGGGATCCACGTGGATGTATTGACGGATCACAAAAGCTTGCAATATGTGTTCTCACATAAAGACCTAAATCTTCGGCAAAGGAGGTGGTTGGAATTATTAAAGGACTGCGACATGTGTGTCCTCTACCACTCGGGCAAGGCTAATGTGGTGGCGGATGCACTTAGTAGGCTCTCAATGGAGAGTGTGTCCCACGTGGATGAGGGGAAGAAGGAGTTAGTGAAAGATGTCCACCGGCTTGCAGGGGTGGGAGTTAGATTGCTCGACTTGACCGATGGCGGCATTGTTGTGCATAACAGGTCAGAATCATCCTTGGTGGTTGATGTTAAATCCAGGAAAGATGAGGATCCAATTTTGAGGAAGTTGAAGGAGGCGGTGCAGAGTCAAAAGGTGGAGGTTTTCTCCCAAGGGGGAGATGGTGTACTACGATACCAGGGTCGACTATGTGTCCCAGATGTTGATGACTTGAGAGTTCGGATATTGCATGAGGCACATGGTACCAGGTATTCTATTCATCCAGGATCCACGAAAATGTATCGGTACTTGCAAGAAATCTATTGGTGGGATGGTATGAAGAAGGATATTGCAGAGTTCGTAGCAAAATGTCCAAACTGCCAACAAGTGAAAATCGAACATCAAAGGCTGGGAGGCGTACTTCAGGACATCAACATTCCCACTTGGAAGTGGGAGGACGTTAACATGGATTTCATTACAGATCTACCTCGTACTTGCCGACAATATGACTATATTTGGGTTGTGGTGGACAGGTTAACCAAGGTTGCTCATTTTCTACCGGTCAAAACCACCGATTCAGCGGAAGATTATGCTAAATTATACATCTGAGAGTTGGTTAGATTGCATGGAGTGCCCTTGTCCATTATATCAGATAGAGGTACTCAGTTCACCTCTCAGTTCTGGAGATCTTTTCAAAAGGGACTTGGCACCCAGGTCAAGCTTAGTACGACATTTCATCTGCAAACAGATGGTTAGGCGGAGCGGACTATCCAGACTCTTGAGGACATGTTGAGAGCTTGCGTTATTGATTTCAAGGGTAGTTGGGACGAGCATTTGCCTCTTATTGAGTTTGCCTATAATAACAGTTATCACTCTAGTATCCAGCTAGCACCGTTCGAGGATCTTTATGGGCGAAGGTGTAGATCGCCTATTGGTTGGTTTGAGGTTGGTAAGGAAGCCATGATAGGACCTGATTCGGTTCATAAGGCCATGGTAAAGGTCCAGTTGATAAGGGATTGGTTAAAAACCGCTCAGAGTCATCAAAAATCATATACTGATGTAAGGAGAAGGGATATGGAGTTTGATGTGGACGATTGGGTATTTCTAAAGGTATCTCCCATAAAGGCAGTCATGTGGTTCGAGAAGAAAGGTAAACTCAGTCCCCGCTATGTTGGTTTTAACGGGTTGTGAGAAGAGTTGGCAAGGTAGCATATGAGTTGGACTTGCCATCGGAGTTGTCCTCAATTCATCCCGTCTTTTATGTGTCACTTTTGAAGAAGTGTTTGGGTGATCCAGCCTTGGTAGTTCCGGTAGACAGCATTGGAGTGAAAGACAGCCTTAGTTATGAAGAAATTCCCGTTGAGATCTTGGATCGTCAGGTTCATAAGTTAAGAAACAAAGAAGTAGCTTCAGTTAAGGTTTTATGGAGAAATCAGTATGTTGAGGGAGCTACATGGGAGGCTGAAGCAGACATGATGGCTAGATATCCACATTTGTTCTCTATCGGCTCGGTTCCAAATTGAGGTATCAGTTTTTTCCTATGACTCTATCTAGTTTTCATGTTTAGTTCATGTGTGCAAGTTTCTTTTATGTGTATGAATGTGTATGTGAAGTATGAGATCAATTCATCTATGTGGTTCTGTTCGGAGGTAGTCATTCCGTAAAAATTTCGGTTAAGATAATCAGTATTTGAGTATGATAATCGTATGTCTCTGATTTCTTCTTGTTCCTAACATTCGAGGAAGAATGATCCCAAGGGGGAGATATTGTAATACCCCTAAAGTGTGTAGGAGTAGTCCCCGAAGTGAAAAAGTTGAAACTGTAGAAAACCTGGAATTTTGCACTAGAATGACTCGTGGTACGAAACGTGGTGAGGTCCTACGAATTGTTACTCCAGTCATGATGGATTTTGGGAGCCTGAGGTCATAACACGGGTTGTCCTACGAATCGTGACGTGTAGGTAGGACTCGTGCTTAGAAGTCGTGGTGAATTTCTCAGCGGTGCCAGAGTGAGTCGTCACGGGTCATGGTACGACTCGTAGGTTGTAGCAATGAGTTATGATGAGGAGTCGTGGTAAGTCATAATTGGTATGGGTGGATGATACCATGACTGTACGACCCGTCGAAGAGTATTACAAGTCGTGGTATGTGAGTCATGGTCAGATTCAGAGGATTTAGAAGTGGTGACTAGTAGAGGCGACCACGAGTCGTTACTTCGTGGTACAACTCGTGGTACGAGTTGTGGTCAGGGGTAGAACTGTTTTTCAGAAAAATTTCATCAAGGGCAATTTTGACTTTTCTATGCTTTTAGACCCTAAACTACGTCGTTTTGGATATTTTTTGAGTATGATAAGATGAGTTAAGACCTTTATGCATACCCATTCTCATGCAAGAACTTTAGAGAGATTCAAGGTCTTCTTCCCCAAGTTTCCATCAATTTCTTTATGGGTATTCAAGGAGTTTTGAATCAACCCATTTCCAGGTATGTAGGGTTTTAAAATGGGTGAAATTCTTCCTCACCCATGCCCAAATTTCAATTTAATTCATGAATTCTCCTATTCAAATTCTATGGGGTTTTACCCAATTGCATGAAAATGTGATTTCTCTCTATGGTTATGATTTAATTGAGTTTTAATTATTAAATTATGAATGATTGGTAGATTTCATATTATTTTCCTTAAAAATCATGTTTCAATCTTTTAAATTTAAAATGCCCATTTAATGAAGGTTCATGAAAGTTATGATTTATGATAAATATTTATTATTTTGAGTTTATTGATGATGGAAAAGCATGAATTCAAGCTACCCATGTTTATGAGCATATTTTGAAAGAATTGAGTATGATGAAGTATTGGGCAATGCCCAAATGATAAAGAATGATATACGATTTATGAAACGAATTACATGATTTATTAATTTATGATATTGGATGATAAAAAGGGCCTTTGATTCTTGGCTAAGCATGTTTTAAAGGGGATCAAGGATGATAAATGTTATATTCTAGCCAATGAATCTTAATGCATGATGTTAGTGATTTATGTATGAACCTATATGCATATATTTTGGGAGTCGTGTCTAGCACCGAGCAGCCTGACATTCAAAGGACTACGCTGGTGTCTCATAACCACGTGCCACCGTAGGTTTCTAATGATGTATTGTGTTGATGATGATCCCCTCATAATGTGATATCATGCCTAATGCACGACCCTCGCCTGGCAAGCCAGGGTCGGCTCTACCCACTTGAGTGAGATAGTTGGGGCATCATGAAAGGCTCAATCATGATGGTGTCGGTTATGACGAGTCCTCCCATTGTCCTCATGTCTTATGCATTGTTATGTCTATGTTATTAGCTAAAATATGTTTTGACAAAGTTTACTTACAATTATGATAATGAATGATTATGAATGTTTTGAAAGTCTTGAGCCTTATGTTTTATTACGAAGATTATGATGCAAGCATGATGTCCTTCCCCTATGTCTATTTATGAGTTTTTATTTACTTTAAAATGTTTGTTTTAGTTACCTTGCATACTCGGTACATTCCACGTACTGACCGCATACTTTCTATGTTGTATCATTTCATGCTACAGGGTTCGGATCTCATGTTCATCCTCACCCGTAGTCCATCTCAGCCTACGTTTTCAGCTTATTGGTGAGTCCTCATGTTCCGAGGGCCGTATGATAGATTTTCATGTTGCTTAGGTTTAAGTATTTCTTGGGTTAGTTGGGGATGTTGTCCCATCAACCCGTCTTATGTATTAGAGGCTTTCAGAAAAGTATGCATGTCACGCCCCGCCCTGGGGGGTATGACTGGCACCTGGTGCCCTAGAAGGACCTGAACTGCTAACTGGTGAGCCTAAGCACATCTGGTGCCCCGCTAGCTCTAACTCAGATTTCTGAAAATAACGGGCTATATAACGGCTGTAAATACAGCCTCCGGCCGACTGGGCCTATAGCCACCTGTGAATATAATGACAGCTAACCAGAGACATGCTTATAACGGG
>JACEIK010003488.1:67339-77408 GCA_018107945.1 Datura stramonium | reverse complement strand
TCTATAAATTCTAACTAAAAAATGAATTACAATGTAAAATAATAAGTCAATACTACTAAATTAAATAAATTAAAATTAAAATTAAAAATATAACATAAATTCAAAATCAAGAAAAAAGTTAACATAATACTTTTATGTTAAATTCCAACATAACTTAAAATAAGTTCCAATATAACTTATACAGATATAATTCAAAAGAAAAAAAACATAAGTTTATAACATCATGCAACAATGAAATATCTACTTTAAATAAAAAACAAGAATATCAATGCATTTATCTTAAATGAAAAATAAAAAATACGAGCAATTACATGGAATCACAAGTAGTAAAGGTTGGAAAATCAAAAGAAAGAAAATGAAAGACAAATAATGATTTAAAAAAAAATAATTAAAATAATAAAAACAAAAAAGAAATTAAAATGATAGAAATAAAGAAAATAAATTAAAATAAAAAATTAACCTTATAATCACACCATATAATTACATGTAATTCTCACCTTTTTTGAAAATTGGAGAATGTAATTACTCCATCTCAATTATACCTAGTTTCCTGCTAACCATGTAAGTACTTGGCCAAACAAACAGATCAAACTGTATAATTACATTCAATTGCACTCAAATTCAATTAGTAAATGACTTTTCAAACAGATCCTGAAATTTTTAATCATAATCAAATCCCCTTTTTAATTAAGGATAATTAATCAAATCAATATCTCTATTTTTACTTGAAGACTTAGATGACACCTTTTGCTTATTTTTCTATGAAAGTGTTAGATTTTCATATAATTCAAATTCAAATAAAAAAATTTTGTAACTTAAAATCTTGATAATGCCATAAGATTTTGTGATTATAAAATCATATTATTAAGTATAAAAATAAAAAAGAAAAAGAAAAAGAAAAAGTGCCAATCAGTTGTTCAGGTAAAGTGGAACAATCGGGAAGTCTATAAGCACGTTACTGAGACCTTGGGGAACCATTTCTTAGCGCACTCCATCGAATTTTGAGGCCGAAGAAAGAAGAAAAGAAAAACTACTCGTTGGTTTCATGAATAATAAGGCAGGATGGAATATGAACAAGGATGGAATTGCTTCTGCCAACACTTCTGTTTTACACTGTATCGATCTCTCCAGCCCTGATATCCATACTTCTATTTCTCAACTCAAACAGGAACCTCTCTCTCTCTCTCTCTTATATGCATCTGTATGTATTCATGTGTGTGTTTGAAGAAGAAAAGTCGTGATCTTTATCGGTTAGTTGTCTGTCTATTTATATCAGCTGTAAAAGAATAACTTCCCATATAGCGTTTGCAGAGGAGGAATGAGTTTCAGATTCTGTGTTGCAAAAGTCACCTAGATTAGATACAGAGAGTCTAGGTTTCCTTTTTTATGTAAAAAAACCTTGAAATGTTCGGAATATTGCTTTCTTTCCTATATCCTATTTGAGTTGAAGGGAAATACTGATTATGTATCATGTCTATGGACTGTATTTTAGAGGAGATTCAATCTGTTGGATAAATTAAAATTTCTGTTAAAAGATGGAACCAACAATTAGTTTGACATCAATGCATAAAGCCACCCCCCGGACCTCTTACTTCTTTCAACTAATACTATCCACTAATATTCGCTATGGAAGTGCCCTAATCGTCTCATTTGCTGTCCCGTCAAAGCTTTCAACACGGAGATTATTTTCTTTCTTCCTACCCGGAAATATGTATTACCTAACTGGAAATGATCAAACTTTGTTTCTTAGACAATTTTTCCAAAAGTTTCCCTTCCCCAAAAGGGCTACCTGTATTACTTACATTTTATGGCGAATCATTCTCATCTCTTCTTTCTTTTCTCACTTTTCCTTTCTTTCCTCTTCGTTTATATTCCATTCAAAGATCTTACTGCTCCATTAGCTCATATGTGTTTGTTATTGGTCACAGGCTTGCTTAGATTCAGGATTTTTCTATGTTGTCAATCATGGTATTAGCCATGAGTTTATGGATGAAGTTTTCGCTCAAAGCAAAAAGCTCTTTCACCTTCCTTTAGAAGAGAAGATGAAGCTTCTTAGAAATGAGAAACATCGGGGCTACACTCCTAGTCTAGATGAACATTTGGATGCTGTCAATCAAATAAATGGTATGTATCTATCATCTCTCTTATTCTTATTATTATTGGATTAGAGTTCGAGGGGATATTTGCCTTATTCCTACCCATTGTTAGGTCGGTCACTGCACTACCAGTAGGATTAAACTAATTAAGATGAACCACAACAATATCATAATAGGTGTACTTACAAACAAAAGATGACAAGTCTCACCTAGACACCTACCTGAGAGAGAGAATGCTTATAGGTGTGGGATGGTTAGACTAAGATATCTCTCTCCTCTCACAGCATGAAAAAAATCTAGATATCTTATCACATCACAGTGAGAAAAACTACATTAGCTGAGGTTACCTAGTGAATAGTCAAGATAGAGCTCGCATAATAGTTTTGTCTGTATTATCTTAAAATGAGAACAATGATGCATGCTTTTTATTTATATTCAATATTTTAAGGTTTACTAGCTTGTGTGAGGTCTTTCTGTTGCAAAGTTTAACTTGTGTTATTAATTCACTATTTTACTCGCAGTTAGTTGCATTCACCCTATGCTTTGTGCATTTATCTTTTCACTTTCTGTTAATAAATGTATGACATTGGAACAAAAGTAGGAAAAAGCTACTTATTCATTTAGCTGACTGCTTTTGATGGGCCTTAGGTGACTATAAGGAGGGATATTACATTGGTGTTGAAATACCTGAAGATGATCCTGAAGCTCAGAAACCATTTTATGGGTCAAATGTGTGGCCTAATGCAGGTAACTCTCGAGAGGGTTCTAGTCATTTATCTGGGGAATATCCAATGACCTTAGTAAACATCATTATTTTATGAAGCACTTAAAAGGTTAAATTGGTTAGTATTCTGAAAGGTACCTTGCCTGGATGGAGGGAAACTATGGCAAAGTATCATCAAGAGGCACTGTGAGTTACTGTCTTCCAATCATATTCTTTATACTCTTAAGTGTTCATTATCTTGTTTGTCAATGAGCATATTGATTTATATCTTCAGACTGTTTTCTCCTCTGCTTTTTCTCATTTTCTGCTACCATTTGCTGCCTTCCCTTGACTTGCATCAGCGAGGTGACAAAAGCAGTATCAAGGCTCATCGCCCTTGCACTTGACCTTGATGTTGACTTTTTTGATCGGCCCGAGTTTCTTGGCAGACCAATTGCTACTTTGCGCCTGCTGCATTATGAAGGTGAAGATGGTGAAATATCACTACAGCCATCATGCTTTTCTATTTGAAGTAAACTGATATTTTGATTTCATGTCAAACTAGGCAAACTTTCTGATCCATCAAATGGAATTTTTGGAGCTGGTGCACATTCTGACTATGGCCTGATAACACTTTTGGCCACAGATGATGTCTGTGGCCTTCAGGTACATCATTAAATACTTTGAATTTCTAGATATATATTCTTCATTGTTGATTGCGAACATAAACTCTTAAATATATTTCAGATATGCAAGGATAAGGATGCAAACCCTCAGATTTGGGAGTATGTGCCACCATTGAAAGGGTGATGACATAATAAGTTTCATACTTCTATCCTCAAATTTATAAATAAATCACTAGTTATAACTTGTAAGGTTTGATATTGCTTAGAATCATGTCTTCTCCTGCAGTATCCAACAGAGACAGCATGCCTTTTGTTAACAATGTAAAATTAAGGCTAAATCATCTACATAGTGAAATAAAAGTTCCTCCCCTCTATTATCTAATGGACCAATTAGTTTGCAGCAGAAGTTATGTGGATAATCTGATTGATATCCTACCTACAGTGCTTTTGTAGTGAATCTTGGTGATATGCTTGAGCGCTGGAGCAATGGTATTTTCAGGTAATATGATGATTGTGTAAGTTGTGAATTAACCACATCTGAAGCCTGGCAATATTGATTTCACTACCTTTCTAAAGTACTATATAATTTCCCCTCTCCAAAATCTTTGGCAATCTTTCTAATATCATTGAGTGTTTACCTTTTGTTTACCAATGAAATCGGTACAATTAAATTTGTAGTGAGGTCAAGGACATACAATATGAATTAAATCACAGATTCAAAGTTAATAAAATGAAAATAATGATTAAGACGATTAATAGGAGAAATATATATAGCGGGCTCTATATAAAATAAAACAAAGATCTACTTGATCGAGTCCTGGCTAAATGTTTTTAGCCTCTGGAACCTCGGTTGTCCGAAGGCTATATTATCAACAAGCTACCAGTGGGTAAAGAGAGCAATTGAGAGCAGATGAGAGCAAAAATTAGTAGTGCAATATTCAACTGATCATCCGGTAAGTCTTACAAGTGAAGGGAGCACCTATGTATAATTTTTTTCTATAGAACTATGACTAATCAAATGGCTCCAACTAGGCTCTATAGTACATAATGGTAATCATGACATTCGTACTAGGCCATCACAAATGTCAGCTATCAATTTGTCGTTATTAGTAGATTCCTTATATGATCTTGCCTACGTGTTGCCGTTCTTTTCATTGTGCATTCGAGTCCGAGCAGCTGATATAGGACCCGAAGTCATCGTCCTCTTTTTGCAGTTCCTCCACAATTACTCTCAATCATCTCTTCCTGGTGCTCGAAGGGTGTTTCCGGATTTATCCACCGACCTCCTTTACTTTCCCCTTAGTTGACTCATCATGTCCTCATCCTCGATATCTTGATGAGACGTGGCACTATTTACCTTCTGCATGTGTTTGAAATAACATTTCCCCCATACAGTGAAAGATCATTCATTTGTTAATTTATCCATGAAAAGATGTTCTTACTCTTCTGGCTTTGTTGGGAATGCATTCAGATAACTGATCTTTAGAAATCTGTGAGTATGTTGCTGTAAATATTTAATCTAGAATACTCTCTCTCTAAGAGAGTTTTAAAACAAACCAAGGAAAATGCAGACTTCATATTGCAGGACCTGATAGCTTCTCTTCGTGATTTTTATTGGTGCACACCCATCGTGTATGAAATTGATAATATATTTTAAAATCACCCAAATTGTATCTTGTTGCTTGTCAGCTAACTTTGTGCTCTTTTGTTCAGGTCAACATTGCATCGGGTCCTTGGAAATGGTCAAGAAAGATTTTCTGTAAGCCCTTTGATGGTTTTGGATGCTTTCATATTGCACTTTTATGAAAATGACATAATCATTTAAAGAGAAATATTCTACTTTATCAAACTTTTTAGAAGTGTCTTATTGCCCCCGGAAGGAAGGTCTTTAAGAATGTTATAATATATTTGTCTAATTAAAAAAGTGAATGAAAGGAAATTTGTCAATAACTTATGATCACTATATATGAAATAACTTGTCCAAAAGAAAGTAGATTTTTGTATCATATACAATGATTTTTGCATGTTTGGTTTTGAAGTACATCTATTAAACGTTGGTCGATCACTTTCAGTAAGTTGATTAGGTTTTCAAACATATTTTTGAGAGTATATCATTTATAAGCAGCTAGTCAGTAAAACTAAACAATAAAATTATGAATTTGTTAAAAGAATGGCCATAGCAAATTATCCTTTATGGAAATGGGAAAAAATCATTTGTCACTCTTCTTCGCGCTGTGCAGATTGCATATTTCCTGGAGCCGAGTCACGACTGTCTTGTTGAATGCTTGCCATCCTGCCAATCAAAAGATAACCCACCAAGGCAAGTAAAATTATCCTACCTGTCATACACAGCTAAACTTACTCTATCTTGCAGTACAAATTACATGATGACCTTAGCCATTTGGAAAAATATTTGGAGAAAAAAGTTAGTGCATTTGTGTATTTGTTGAGACTAGAAGAATTTTCTATTTATGGAAGTACTTAAAGGCCCTTCTCCACCCAGTATTTTCTTTTTGTGCATATAATTGATAAATGGTGATATTGTTCCTCCATTGATTAAGAATTTTGATTTTTGGGAAGTATCACAACTTTTTCCAAAAGCTTCTTCGTTGTTATACCCAACAATTCTCACCTTCCATCTAGACTTAGGTGTTTCAAGTTGTGATCTTACGTATTATTAGGAAAAAATGTTGAGATATTTCAATGTCAATGTTCAAATTGAGATTCTGCAAAGCTATGTAAACAGAGTTTTGCCACACAATTGACTAGCAAAACATGCACCCATTGTGATCGTAGAAATCATACCATAACTGATGTGGCGTGTTAGAAATCCTTTATATCCCAGTAATTTTGCTTACTGAAGTTGTTGACTGATTGCTGCTCTATCAGGTTTCCTCCAATCAAATGCGAGACCTACTTGCTCCAGCGTTACAAAGACACTCATGCCGATCTGAATTCTTACAAATGAGATTCTTGATATCTGGAACATGGTACCGCAACTTTTCTTGCACAGTTTTTAAGGGTCGAATTATGTGAGTTAAGATCGACTGGCTTGTAGAACACTATCCACTAAGCTGTATCTAACGTTACTTGAGGATGTGTGGTGCCAAATATATGTGCATATATGATATCAACTTGCTTCAAAGTTGCAAATGATTTCGCTTATTCAATTAGGCTGGGAAATGGTGGTATCTAGTGATAGTAATAGAACCCCCAAGAATGTGCGCGGATATATTACTGTAATTCCATGTACTTTGAATAAGCTTCTTTTTCTTTTTAGGGTCCATAAGATGCATTTCATTAATTAAGATAGTTGCATTACAAGGAGGCAAAGTGTTAAGAGGCTTGTCTAGAGGGGTTACGAAAAGGTGGGGGGTGAATACAAAATAGGGTTGTGGGGCTTATATTTTGTGTCATAGTACCAAAAGGGGGNGTACCAAAAGGGGGAAATAAGGGGCTTTAATATGCATCCAGCACAAGATCCGTTCACGGAGAACTCTGGACAAAAGGCGGAGGAGCAGCAAAAAGGCATAGAGTTTGCTTCTATTTTCAAGCAGCCATATCTGCTACGTGATTTTCCTCCCTGTAAATGTGTTGCACTGGTGCTCTTCCTACCTCAACTATTTTTCCCTTCGCTCTCTCTACTCTCTTATCCTTTGCTTCCTTCTGGATAGTCCGATCATCAACTTGACCACTAAGGAATAGTATTTGACCTTCGCTTGTGGACTTTCCAGCATCAACATATCCTTTGAATAAGTTGCGAGGTTAGTAAAACCTTTCGGGCTTTCAAAGCCTTATGATATGCTGATTTATTCAAGTGTTCCTTTTTTAAGTCCTTATTTTGATTTTCTCCCTATTTTTATAAGTTGTACAAATCATAATCTTAGGAAATTACCATTTCGGACAATGTTAATGTTTGTTGGAAAAAAATCGATATTTTGCAATAACAATTAAATTTATAAAAATGGGGTTAAAGGTAAGTGAATTTGTAACACCCCTTAACTAGTGGTACACGTACGATCAATTTAACATTGATAAAATTCCGTAATCCATAAGACTTGGAGTAGCATTTGAGCCTTTTAAGGCCAAGATCCTAAGTGAACAAAGCCAAACAAAGAGGTCTAAGCATGAGGCGATTCAACAATGGGATTCACGACCTAAATGGTATTTTATGGTCCGTTCTTTGACATGTGGCGTGAGGTTTTAAAGCCAAAGTTTTAAATTTAAATGTTGAGCCATATGGTGTGGTTTACGACTGTGAAATGAAGATACAGTCCATATTTCTCAACGTGCATCGAAGAACCTCTCTGAACTCATCCAAGGACTCGACCATCTATAGTGGGATTCACGACCCATAAAATGGTTCCACAACCGTGGATGCGGGTGAGTTGAAATTGAGGTTCTGTATAAGGGAGGCCATCACCATGTATTGTGGGTTTCACGGTCGTGAAAGGTGATCCATGACCACTTTCATGATTGTGAAAGATCCACGATCTTGGCTTGATTCGTGAAGTTGAGGTGATGGAAAGTTTATAAATATCTAAATCTCGATCAAAAGCTCATTTTTCACTTTTCTCTTCCCTTGAAACCCTCAAGAGCTCTCCAAGGTGATCTCCTTTCTCTCCAAGGTCCAAGGCAAGGATCTTTCATAGTTTGGGTTCGAGTTTTGCTGCTAGTTATGTGTTACTAATACGAGCTTCTTCCTCGCTCCTAGTTTTCAGCAAAATATTTTGCAGAGGTATTAAGCAAGGATAAAATCTAAGGGTTTGACTAAATAAGGTGAATTTTAACTCCCTCATCATCTTTGATCTTGTAAGAGCGTTTCCACACTGTTTGATAAAGAACTCATAGGACAATGTTCGAAAGCTGCGAGTTCAAGTTATATTTACTTTTTTGAGTTATGGAGTAAGGTAGGGGAGTAACCCTTACCTTATAGAAAGGTCATGTAAGCATTTGGGAAGTGGGGAAAGGATACGCTGCTTGTTTATTGTAAATCCAAGCTTGTCGCTCGTAAGCTATTGTTGTGTTACTGACATGGCCGTGCTTCTTGATTAACTTCTTGTTTTTCCCCTATATGCTATTCTATATAGATAGATAAAGATTATAGCTTAAAGGATAACATCGAAAGCACGACAAGTGGTTGAGTGAAGATAGGTTTGTGAAGCTAAAACCTCCCTCGTCATTAAGGCACGACCCTACTTCACATGTTTCTCCAAAAATGGTCAATACAACTTACATGATATATGAAAACAAGGTCTTCACTCGCTACATACCATACATATTCTCTATTTTTATAAAGCTTATAGATATTTGCATTATTTCTTTCGAGTCAAATATTCATAATATTTCACATGACTATACGTATCTGCATTCAAAACTCTTAGGAATCATATGGTATATCTGTCACGTGTTTAAAATGAGAATAAGTTTCCATAGTATAACTTGCACTTGAATAGATCACATAGCGATATGACTCATATGCTAAAACTAGAACTAGTGCTAGATAGACTAGATTACATGTTTAAATGACTCAGTTGACACATAGGAGATTATAACTTGAGCGGTTGAACGATCTATAGTATAAATTATTGGATATAGGTCTTTAGAGAATTATTTGATAAAATTCAATCTCAACCATGAGATGATATTCATAGATCCACTTGGCATACACATGACATTAGTTCTGTGTGCATATTGAAACCATACCGTCAAAGTATGCCCACAAGCGCGATGAACCCGCCCATTGAGGCAACAGTTACGATACACTAGTCAGTGAAGAACATGATGAATGTGTTCTATTGACTAGCCAATATATGGTACACGACCCTGCAGGTAGACCATTATAGTGAGCTTAGGGAGGCTCACCTTATAGTCAGAACACGAGTACAGTCTAGTTGTATAATATAGATCCATAAGTACTCGACATCATATGTGTTACATTTGTCATAGATCACCTTTTGAGGCTATCATGTGATCAATTGTACTAGAAAATAGGCATAGGATATCACCTAGGCAAACTAACTAGGTGTAACATATTGAAAAGTTGTTCATAAGATGCGGCACGAGAGTTTATAGGGTTAGTTCATAGGTTACAATTTCATATTGTGCTTCCAACAGTTGTATGCTTATAATTGTTCATCTTTGTTATATGATTCATTTGAGCATTTTTAACTGTCTACTTGTTATTCTATCTGTTTTACATATCAGTATATATTTTATGTGTACTAACGACCCTATGATTGAAGGTGTTGCATTTCCATAAACCAGGATCAGGTTTATAGGATAACAAACATCCGCACTAGGCTCGGTTGCTTGTTCAGTTAGTCTTTTGGTGAGCTCCATCTCTACTCGGAGCTAATATATCTCTAGTTCCCTTTTTGGCTGCGTTCTATGTTTATAGTTAGGATATGTTGGGGCTCTATCCCGAGCAGTTGTTAGTTGTACAGTTTTTAGACTCTTTAGAAGCTTCCTTGATATTATGTAGTTGTCATATTGTATAACTTTTGCATGGTTGATGTCGTATTACATATATACAGTTCTTATCAACTGTTTCGCTCGCTCATTATCTTATAGCTTTACTATATGTCATAGGTTATATGTATAGCAGGTGTTGACACGCAATTTTGACCTTCCTGAATCCTACC
>JACEIK010003488.1:49771-66852 GCA_018107945.1 Datura stramonium | reverse complement strand
CATTTTATATAAAAGTATGGTATTTTATGGCAGCCTAGATTTAAATCATTTCAATTTTCCTCCTAATTTATTCAAATTCTAGCCAAATATTATCAATTAATCCCATTTAAGCTAAAATTAGACCCAAATGGGTCAGTTTTAAATCCTAAACCCAAACCCCGATTTAAACCTAAACTTTCAACCAATTTTGGCCCGAAAAAGTCCCAAACCTAGTCCAAAATTCATCCTAACTAGCACCTTGAGTCCGCGACCCATTTCCTCAACCAAATCCAAACCAAATAACCAGATCAAATCCTAGTCCTCCATCCCCCCTTCATCCAATGACCCTCTGTAACACTCCGGATAATTTGAGCGACAAAATCGTGATTTTGAGGTAGGATTAAGAGTACCTAATAAGCTAATAAGGAGGTGTTATGAGTTATTTGAATCACTTTATGATTATATTTAAAATTAGACGCCGATCAAGTTGTGGGACAAAATTCGGAAAAAAGTTATCGCAAAATTTCCTTCTTGAGATTCCTTGAAATTTAGGTCAAATGTATCAAAGTTTTTCTCCCAATCTATAAGGAGTTAGGGGGTATGACCTATCAAATTAAAGTTCTATGAGTCTAGTTTCCAGCGCACCAAACCGTTTGCCAATCTGACTTTGGAGTATAGAGATATTCGCGTTTTCGTGAGACCGCGCAAGCAAACACCTCACAAGGTTTTAAGGCGGTGGAGAACTATAAATAGCCCCTTGGTCGGATATTCTTCTTCAAAAATTCATTTTTCCAGCATATATTCCTTATGAAACTTCTCTCAACTTTTCTCCATGGTTTTCTCTGGGTTTTGAGGCTAGAAGCCATGGCTCAACATGATTTTGGTGTCGGAAAGTTGGGAATCGCGTGTAGTCCGTGGTTTGATATCTTTTCCGGGTTGTTGGTGGCTGTTTCGTGGTGAATCTATTGGTAAGACTCCTTTTTTTTGTTCTCCTTAGTTTTTAAGTTTGGTTATAGGTGTGTTAACGCCGATAGGTTGTTGTCTCAGAGTTTCTACCGTTGAATTCCTATGAATCTTATCGGGTAAGCTTCGTTTGTCTTGTTTTGTTATTGAGTTGGGTAGGCTGCATTTTGACAGAATATTGGACTGCCTTTAGGCAGTATGTTCATGGTGTTGAAGGCTCAAGTTTGGCTAGGCTTGAAGCTAAGGTATGTTAGGCTTGTCCCTTCCTTTGTCGGCATGAATTCCATAGCCGTTATCGTCCGTGTTGACGTGTGTGTTGGTTGTTTTGTGATGGCTTGTATTTTTTGTATTATTGAACTCTTGTTCTGGTGTTTATATGGTAATAGAGGTGTGTATAAGGCCGCTGGTTTGGTTGGTGGCTTGGGCTTGAGTGCGGAGAATCGTAGTCACGACAAATTGTTAGGCTTGTGCTGGAGGCCATGTGTGAGGCATGTGGTTCTTGTAGAAAGTTGTGGGATATTTGAGTGAATGAGATCAGGTGATCATATTGACAAGTGAATGGGGTATTAGATTAGTTAAGGTCGATGATTGCGACGATCTTTTGTTATATTCGAATCAGCAATCCTGTCGACCGTGTCGATGGCACATGACGGTTGTGGTGACAATTGGGCTGATTTGGCCATGTCCCTTGATGTTAGTGGTAAGTAGAGTGACTTGTGGGCTGTTTGTAATACTTGGGGATAGATTGGTTGGGATGGTAACCCTTAGCTCGATTAGTGGCTCGTCGTTGGACGAATAGACATGAAAGAATAGTACCGTGTTATGATAATTGATTGGTGGGGGCTCGAGAGCCGGTTATGGGCTGTTTTAGCATGTATTATTGTTGTTTTTGATTGTGATTGTTTTGATTGAGCGTGTGTTATATTTGAGGCCTTGTGGCTTATGGATACCCGATGCACGAGAGTTGTTCCAGCTAGGGGTCGAGCTCGAGGTGCCTTGTGGCTTGTGGATACCCGTCGCACGAGAGTGTTTCCGGCTGAAGGGTTGAGCCCAAGGATTGAAATGACCTATGAGGTTGAGAATGATGTCCTCCGTAGTGTCGAGCTGAGACATGATTCGAGAGTGGTCTGATATGTCTGAGCTTTCCTGGGATTGCGATTGGTTTTCCCAGATGGATTAAGATCTGCTAACTGTGCGCAGTCGAGAGAGTGTCCGACAGTGCCTGATTGATGATGTTGATTAACTGGTGTTTACCTGTGATTTGTTTGGCATTATATTGTGGTTGTTGCTTGTGTTATTTGTTATCTGATAGCAGTGGGGGCTAGATGTTGGCTGGTGTTAGCTGAGGCCATTGAGAGGTCTAGAGGCGATGACAGGTGAGCTGGGTCAGCTAGGTGTCGTTGTATTATTATTTACTTTTTGGACTTGTCGGGCTTATGGGGGTCAGGTAGGTTCTGTTTTTATGTTTGCTTGTACTTGCCAGGCTTATGGGGGCCAGGTAGGTTTTATGTATTTACTTAAATTCAGTTCTCCTTCTGCGATATCTAGTATATCTGTTGATCTCTAATCTATGTCTTCCAGTTGTTTCTGCCTTTCATGCTCGGTACACTATTGTACTGACGCCCTAGTCAGGGAGCTGCATTCATGCCTTCAGGTGATGGTGGGATGTTAGGTCGAGTTCTTGGGTGCTGAGTGGAGTTCCATCTGAGTTGGTGCGCTCCAGGTCTTTCGGAGTGGCTAGATTTTTGAGTTAAGGGTAGTTCGGGGCCCTATCCCGATCATTTGATTACTAATGTATTCATAGAGGCTCATAGACATTACTGTGGTTTTAGTATGTTGTTATAGGCCAGGTGGGCCATGTTGTATAGTTGTTTTCCTTTCCGTGGCCTTGACGGCATATGGTATTTATTTATTTTGGTTGGTCAAGTGAGCCAGCTTCCGCTATAGTCTATCGTCTTATTCCGATTTTATAATTGTTGTGTTATTGAACCTCATTTGTTCTAGCCTTTGTTTTATATTTGGACATCGGGTATTCTCATATCAAGGGTGGCACTAGGTGCCAGTCACGCCTCCCCGGGTTTGGGGTGTGACACCCTCATACCTTCCCACTTTTCATTTTTATTTCCTCACCCTGAACCCCAAACCCTAATCAATTTTCTTTCACATACCGTGGTCTTCCTCTTTCCTTTTATCTTTTTTCTCTCATCTCTCTTTTACCTAAAACCTAACCTCCCTTTACTTCTCTCCACTCTGTCCGTTTGCTCGCAAGATACCACTAAAACTACAAATCACATCTTTCCTCTCTTCATCCCAAGTTACCCAAAACCTAACAGACCTATACCTCCTCTCCTCTCCTCTCTTTTTTCTCTCTCTCTCTTACACACACCCCTAACCTTAGCAGACCCCATCATCCCTCAACCCTGGTCACCCTCTATCCAACCAAACACCATGACCAGAGGTCTCATGCTATTCTCTCTCTGTTCCTCCCCCCGGGATTCTGAAAACCCTAATCTATTTCTTCTCCGATGAAGTTTTTGAGGACTTCGATAAAAGAAAATCTAATACGGAAGGCATCATTAGCCTTCATCCTCCAAGATCTGCCTTTTCCTATTGTGCTTAGACCTATTTGGCTACCATAAAAATCACGGTACTAATTTTTGTCCTTCACTAGACGTAAAGGTTTGTGACAGATCCCCACGAATTTGTCTCTGATATGCATCTCCAAACATTTATCTTATTCCTCGTTCCAATGTCGTATTTAGTTCTCAAAAGATTTTCAGATTCGAAATTCATGAATATTAAGTGTTGATTTCTATTTAAAACATAATGATTTCTACTCTCTATGTCCGTATATTGTCATATGCAGAAACCCCAAATTGTTATAAATCTTGACTATACCCTAATTCTCTACAAACAACTAATTAGGTAATCGACTGTGTATATATATGTGAATATGTGACTAAATTCTAAACTATAAATTCTTTTTTTGCCTTTAGTTGAAAATCTTTTACTACCTTACTTCCTTAGAATATTGTTTGGTACAGTCAAATGCTAAAATTCTACAAATTAAGTCAGAGTTACAATATTTTGGGCTAGTCTTCCTCGTTCCTTATTTAGCATGATTCAAAATAACATATTTTTATATGACAATTATGATATCTTTTTTCTTGTATTTGCCACAAGTTGCGACAGCTTCAAAAGCCTTGATATTCTTCTGTAGATATTTAAATATTTTGCTAAACTTTAATCAATTATAACTGTTAATTGTCTTTTCCTTTATTTCACTGGATTATGAAAAAAATTGGAAATTTGATTGCTTTAGTAAGTTATATGCTAATTATGGTAAATCTTAGATTTTGCATAGTTGACCCTAAACATGTGACAAGCTTCGGTTCTTGATTAAGCATGGTAACTTGATATTCCTACCTTGTACACTATTTGACAGCCTTTAGATTATTCTATTTTGGTAAAATTATGACTAGTCTATGACCAAATTGATTGGATATACTTTAGCTGAAGAAATTTTTTTTTTATGATCTATATTCTCTCTCTTTCCTTTTCTTTGTAATTAATTAAGACAACTTTATTATATATTTATTTTATGATAATTTTTTATTAGTCTTACACCTAATTGATTCGAGTATGCAAATTAAGAAAAAAGAATTCCCTTGATTGATTATGAATATTTTTCTCTCCTTTTAGTTCCTTGAGTGATTATGATTTTTTGGCTATATAAGTAGAACTCTTGCTCCTATTCTAAATATCTATAACACACTTTAAGAATCTCATATCTAGATAGCCTGTTCTCCTCTCTATTCACCTATTGCTTACAAACTCTCATGCTATTCTTCTTCTTCTTCTTTTTCTACTCACTTCTTTCTTTGCCGGCTTTAAGCCAAGGCAAATAATCCTGCGATGTATTTATCCGCTCAATACGCCACTGTCCGAGACCTAGGAGGTTCTAGTGATCTGAGTGTATTGAGTTTGAGATGTTGGATACTATTTAGACTGCTAAATTCTGGTTTCTATAAGTTACAGGTTTGTTCTGAAACTGGTTAGTCTTTTATTGAAGCCTTTTCATTCTTGTGTGATAGTCTATTGTAGTTTATATCTTTTTATCTAAGTAATGAGTTGGTAATTCACCAACTCATTAGGCTTTTAAGCATGATATTTAGCTTAGTTTTTAAGTATTTTAGTTGGATTTTATGCCCTTTTTGCCTTTTGATATGCAAGTATCTGATTTGAAGAGAAGGAGCATGAATTGGAGTAAGAAGTATGAATTCAGGTGAAAACCGACGTTCCATCGGAGGACATCGGCGAAATTTCGATCAACTGCAGGCAATCACTGGCTTGACGAGAAACTGCAACCGATGGCCCGCGGACAGCAGCCGACGATCTGCCTGTTCCATCACCAAGAGGTGCTAGACATTGTTGGACAAATGATGAAATCAATCGGCGAACCATTGAAGGCATCGCAGGAAGGGCCTGGAACTTCACCGGACCATAGAAGAAAGCAACCGGCGGCTCGTGGATAGCAACCGGCAAATCGCCGGTTCCATCGCAAGTGAGGAGACACCTGAAAAAGGCAAAAACATCAAAGCCTAAAAAAGAAGAGAATATTTGCCCTATTTTTGTATATATTCTAGAAGAAAGTACTCTGAATATATCATTGAATATTCCCTTTACTTTTTGAGAGAGAAATAACTCCATTCAAAAAGAAAGAAATATTTGAATATTGCTTTTTATCTTTATCATCTTCTTCATCAAGGAATAGGTATTATTGTAGAAATATTGTGAGTTTGATTTTGTTTACTCCTAATGATGAAATTATTGAGTTTATTAATGAATATACTCTTGTGTTTCTTAATTATGAGTAGCTAAAACTATAGCTATAGGTGTGTGATGATGGGTGTTTAATTTGATTGGGTATTTTTAGATTTGTCTTGTTATTACTTAATTAGTGTAAATCTATTGAACTCTCCTCAAATTATAGTGTATTGCTCATAGTTACAAATATGGGTGTTGTTTTCTTACTTGATTTTAGCTTTAAAAAGAAGAATTAAGTAATGGGGGAGAATTTATTAGTGGATTGGGATTTGATTATGTGGTGTTGGGCTAGAAATATCCAAAATCCATGATCATAATCCTTTTAGAGGTTGATGACTAGAAATAACCCAGCCCCTAATCCAAACCATATTGGAATAGTTGAATTATGCCTTAAGATTCTAGAGGACTCGAGGATAAGGAGCCCCATTGGTTTAAAAACATCGGGCTCCATCTTTTTTCAAGGTTATTTACACATATTAGTAATAATTTGACTATCTAATAAATCCCAATTTGATTGACATCCCATCTACACCACACCTCTTGCCTTTGCTCATTATTGTTTCTCAATTTTGGTTATCTTGCTCTCTTGATTAGCTGATTTTAGAATTCACAATATTTTTGCCTTCATTTCCTCCAAAATTTATATTTACATTTTCATTGCTTGGGTGTGAATCAATTCAATTCACTAAATAGCTCTTGTGCAAATCATTCTCTAGTCCTTGTGGGATTCGACCCCGACACTCGTCGGGTTATTTGTTTTGATACAATGATCGCTTACATTCTATCTAAATGAAGAGTGTAGTTTGAGCGTTATAAAAAATGATTGCTATTGCCAGGGACTAGAGCTTGATATCTCGAGTTGTTTGTTAATTTGAATTGATCTTGCATCTTAGGTAGTTTAACATTGTTATTGTTGTTGTCCATCTAGGAAAAATTCATATGAGCCAACATTCTCAAGAAGGAGATAACTCGGTGGAAGGAAATATGGAACATGAAGAGGATAATCCCGTCATGCCTGAGATTGCAGGTGCCATTCGCTTACCAGCTACGGTGGGGAATGCAATGTTCCATGTCACTAGCACGATGTTGCACCTGTTGCAAATGAAAGGGCTCTTTGGGGGTAAACCGAGTGAGGATGCAAACCGCCATTTGAGGAACTTCCTAGAGATTTGCAAACCTTTCAACATAATGAATATAAGTCAAGAGTCTATCAAGTTGAGGCTCTTTCCATTTTCCTTAAGGGGAGAAGCAACTATGTGGTTGGACGAGTTGCCTCCGGGATGCATCACCTCATTGCAAGAGTTGATAGAAGCATTTTTGGATCGCTTTTTTCCTCCCTCAAAGATGTTGCAGCTAAGGGATGATATTACAAACTTTAGGCAAGATCGGGGTGAGCCTTTGCATGAAGCATGCTGAGATTCAAGAAGAAAGTGTCTCTTTGCCCTAACCATGGTCTTCTCGATAGAGTGCTACTTCAAAGCTTTTATCGAGCCCTAGACTACATTAATAAATCAGTCGCCAATAATCTAGCTAGGGAATCAATCATAGACCAGACGTATGGTCTAGCTAAAGCCCTCTTGGACAGGATGACGAAGACGAATAGGGCATGGCATACAAGGGAGACGAATGTATCTCCAAATGATGCTGGGTCTAGTTTGTTAACAGTTGAAATGAGAAAAAGAGATGAAGAGCGAGA
This sequence comes from Datura stramonium, assembly GCA_018107945.1. Lineage (NCBI taxonomy): Eukaryota > Viridiplantae > Streptophyta > Magnoliopsida > Solanales > Solanaceae > Datura > Datura stramonium. The sequence goes on along the minus strand of JACEIK010003488.1, from coordinate 59,387 downwards.
TGAAAATCTTGATAAAATGATGACTCAGCTAGAATTAATAACTAAGCATGTGGTGGGAGTCGGGCCTAAAGTTGTGAATGCTATGGGAATGCAAGGCCTAATGCATTTTGAGGGAGAATCTTCACCACCAAGGTACAAGGAGGAGTGCCAATATATGGAAAATCAAATGGAGGGTTCTCGACCCGGGTACCAAGGGACTAAACAAGGCCCTTGGCACCCAAGAAAAGAGAACAAAGGTTGGAGGAACCATGACACGCAAGGGTGGCCTGATCGAAATGAGAGATGGTGAAATAGAGAGCAAAATTGTGAGGACGACCGCTATCATAGAAGTGCAAATCTATATATTCCTCCTCCTAAAGCTGAGAATGCCCAATCTCAACAAGGTGTGAGTGATGTAGGGTACTCAAAAATTGAAGAAATGTTGGCAGGGGTTCTTAAGAAAGTTGAATCAACGAACAACGGGGTCAAAAAACTTAAAGGGGAGGTATCTAACCTTTTCCAAAGAGTAAGTTTGCACTCGGACTCTATCAACCATTTAGAGGCCCAAATGAACCACTTATCTTCTCAAATGAACCCTGAATGAAGGGAACACTCCCTAGTGATATAATGCCAAATCCTAAAAAGGATAATCAATGCATGTCGATTGTCACTAGGAGTGATAAGATTCTTGGTGATGCGGGTGTTAAGCCGAAGAAAGTTGTGGACCCAAAGGCAAGTGATGTGAAAGAATTAGATGAGGTGCCACAAGCACCAAATGATTATGATAATGTTGAGGATCAAGGTGAGAGATATCTTGATGAGATTTCCTCAAATGATGAGGAAGGAGATGCAAGCATGAAGTCCTCAGGTGAGAAAGATCAAGACCCAAGAGTTTCACCTCCTTAGACACAACAGTTAGCCAAGAAGAAAAAGGATGATCAATTCAACAAGTTTATCGACATGTTCAACAAATTATCTATAAACATGCCATTGGTGAATTCTTTACTTTAAATTCCCGGATATGAAAAGTTTATGAAAGAGCTCCTGAAAAATAAGAAGAAGGCTGTAGATATGGGAACCGGAGAGTCAACACATCATTGTAGTGCTATGATGATGAGCAACCTTGCCCTAAAACGGGAGGATCTGAGAGCCTTCACAATCCCTTTCAATATTGGGTTATGTGTGTTCAAGAAAGCCATTTGTGATCTTGGGGCAAGTATAAACTTGATTCTCCTCATAATCTTCAAGAAGTTGGGGCTTGACAACACCAAACTTATCTCAATGAGATTGTTAATGGATGATCGCTCAAGAAATCGGTGGGTGTTTTGGAGGATGTATTGGTGAGGGTAGATAAGTTTATTCTACTAGCTGACCTTGTGGTTCTAGATTGCGAGATGGATGTGAAAGTACCAATCATCTTAGGGAGACCATTGCTCGCCACGGGCAGAGCCTTGGTAGATGTAGAGCTAGGTGAGCTCAAGTTTCGTGTGGGAGGTGAAGAGGTCACCTTCAAGGTATTTCAATCTGCGGAACCTCCTGATGAATGCAAGGTGATTGGAGTGCTGAATGATGAGAGCGAAAATGGAGGGGTTGATTTGGAGAAGGATGAGTCGGAGGATAATCATCCGAAAAATAGAATCTGAATGAGAGATACTTCATGCCACGATGTTAACTAAGACACTCCTTGTGAGGCAACCCAAGTGCTTTCTTTTGAATGTTTTAACGTCATTTTTGTTTTTTTTGTAGGACTAAGTAGGTGTGAAGAAAAGAGGAGGAGCACAAAATATGGCAGGCATTGCGCTAGACCGGCGAACCGCCGGTCCAGATGCGCGAACCGCCGCTTCATTGACTAATAGAGGCAGAAACTTGGGAAAAAAATGGACAAATCGACGGGTCACTGGCGGAACTACCGAATGACCACCGACTCAGGTCAGAATACTTGAGAAGTGGAGCACAAATGGTGGTCCACCGGAGGAATGCAGAATCCAATCTGTGAACCACCGATCAACCGCCGGATACGAAGTAGAGAACTGGGCACCAATTCAGGTCAGTAATGTTCAGGCGGTGAACTGCCTCTTCCAATCAGCGATCGCCGGTGAAACGCCGGTATAGGTACGTGCTTTATTTCAAAATCTTGACTAACCCATTGATCTACCCAATCCAGATTCCTTTTTAAACCGCTAAAACCTGATCATTTTCCTTTTTATTCTCCCAAAATCCCCCTTTTCCCACTTTTTAATACTTCCTCATACACCTTTTCATCTTCCCAGCACTCTACCTTCCTAATCTCCTTTACATATTCCAACACTCCCTTTTTCCTCTCCCTTTTCAATTAATCACCATTAACTCCCCATCTTCCCCTCCACTAATCTCATTCATCTTCCTTCACCTATAAAAACCCCTATAACCCATTTCCTTTACCTCACTCTCACTACCATCGTACTCCCTACTAGCAAGTTCCAATCTCCACCATTGTTGAGCAAGTTCAAGCTTCCACATTTCTCATCTACTCTCATTCTTGAGTTTTGGTGAATTACTCCTAACACTCTGATATTGTTACAAGTTATAGTCTTGGTGCATATGAACTTTTTTGTAGCATGTCTCTCCCTCCTTTTTACTACCTTTTCCCTGAAATTTCCATTATTGTGAATATACATGATGAATGTTGTTGATTGATATGATGTGAAATTAGTTTGGAGTGGGGGTATGATGCTTAAATGGGTTTGAGTAGATTATTGATATTGTGTAGTTAAGTTTGGGGTGAAGTCTGAGTAACTCCAACGGGTATAAAGAACCCGATTTTTCCGATGATAGATCGGGTGACGCTGTTCTTAAGGTAAATTGTCATTTTGGTTTTTTCTGATTGTGTAGGTAATATTTATGCATGATGTGAGTAAATATTTTTTAGAGTTAGGTGTTGGAGTGCATTTTGAGTCAATGGGGACAACGACCATCGGGTACTCGCTGGTCAAGTCCGACAAAACACTGATGAATGTTGGTTCAGGAAAAATTGGCTTCAAGCCACTGCCTTGACCCAGTGTCGCACCAGCGCTTCACGGATCACATTCGGTGACTTGTCGAAGTCGCTGGTGGAAAATTCACTGACCCAGTGTTCCGCCTATCGACGACAGTTCATCGGCAGTCCGTGGATCACTTCCTGTGGTTCACTAGAGTTCCGTCGGTGCTGCCAAAATTTTCATAATGATTTGTCCTCTTGTTTTTTATCTAATCTTTAGAGTAATTGTTGTTTGTTTATTTTATCATTAGAAAAATATAAAAAGAAACATTATGTATGACACTAACATCACATTTGCAGAATATGACTTCATCCAGGAATCCGAGCAAGGGCAAGACCCCAACTCCTTTGTCCACAAAAGGAAAGGGAAAAGAAAAGACATTCGCAACACCCACCAACTCTAAGGAAGCCATAATTTTCTTTATGCCTAACATGAAGGGGCACTATGCCATTTGCAAGGGCCGTTCGATCACCATGGAGAAAAGATTTGACTTGGTGGGGCTGCGAGGTGACCTCCCCAACATCACAACACAGTTCACTGATAGGCAATGGCATGTCTTCACCAAACCACTCCCGGATTATTACCCCAGCCTCGTCCCAGAGTTTTACGCTTCCTACCAAGCTAGGTAGGAGAGCATGCACCATAAGGGCAAGGTGGATGAATTTTCCTACCTACCTTTGGGGTGTGAGGTGTGGAGGTTAATATCACTCCAGCGGGCATTGATTATCTGTTTTTGGAGGATGATATTGAAACTAGCTCGGAATATATGGCTAGAATTGCTGACAAAGAGAATCAATTCTCATGGACTGCTCCAGTCATTGCTGTAGACACACCCTTCTGGGCTACAATGGGAGGCGAAATTTCTCTCCATGATCTCAAGTTTGAGGCCAAATCTGGTTAGACTTCATTTGTGGCAGGATCATACCATCAAAGAACGAGCAGCGGGTCATCCTGGAAGCAGTTGTCCTTATCGCCTGCATCATGAGAGGAGTCCTCATAAACTCTAGAGAAATTGTGGCTGTACAAATAAAGAGGAAAGAAAGGAAAACTAACACCTCCATGCCATATACTATGCTCATCTCCCAACTTTTCTTGCAAGCTCAAGTGCCACTGTTCCTAGATGAAGCCCTTAACTCTTCTACTTGTGTAATCACAGTAGATCGCAAAAGGGACACATATGCGCCCAAGGTTAAGAGAAAGTGGATGCAGGCCTTTGATTCCTTCTCCCATGGTTTTGAGCAGTCTCCACGGGCCCCCGATATGAACATGCCATACCTAGAGGCATCGAGATAAGTCTCTGGTCAAGTACCTATTTAGGGAGCATCACCTCCTCCAATATCCTCCCAACCGAGAAGTCTCCACAAGCTTGTGAAAATGACGAACTCTCATGAGAGCTAGCTTCAAAAGTTGGCTAAGAGCCTCCCTGACCTTATCGCCCAAACAGTAAAGGGGGAGATGAAGTCCATATATGAGAGTCTTACCAAGTTGTGCAAGAGGGTGGATGTGGTGGAGGGAGCTGTTACTTCTCTCCAGACTGAAGTAAGGGAGTGGAAGGGTCGGAAATCCATGGAGATTCCTGATTTGAGTGCGCTTGATGCAGCGATGGATGCCCCTTCTACAGTTTGAGGCCCCAATTGATGATTTGTTTGAGGGCCTAGGAGAGGAGGCAGAGGATCTGAGTGATGAAGGCCTTGAGGGAGAGGCTAGAGCTGGCATTGATGATGATGATGAGGAGGAGGAGTGACCAACCCAGGGAGTTCTCACCCTCTTTGTTTTACATGCTTACATTGGGGAAAATGTAGTGTTTAAGTTGTGGTGGAATAAGTGTTCCTCGGGGTGGTCATTTTTGGTTTATTTTGTTTATGACTTGATGTAGCCATTGTTAGGCTTTTGTTTTATAACTTGTGAGGAGTTGTCAGTCTTTGTCGGGCTCACTTTAGAAATGTTTGATGATTTCTCTTGCTGGGCTATTCGTTTTATTGGAATTGTGAATGAATGAAATGAATTGTCTTTGATGTTAGTGCTATTGAATGAGTCCTTGCTTTAATTTCCAAATGTTGCATCGTGATCCAAATTTTGGTTGTCGCCTGTGTAAATAGTAGATAGTAATCAAACTCCAAGGGTTTTCTTCATACCATGGTTCTTTCCTAAAGAGCATTTTTTTTTTCTTTTTGTTGTCGAACCGAGTTGACATTTTCTAATGATATACTGTGAGGCGACTCTCTTAAGGAAAAATGTGATGTCTTTCTTTGGACTTTTGTGGAATTACTTTTGAGAGGTACCACTATAAATTTTTTTGTGTGGCATGAAAAACATGAAAATAGGCATTTGAAAAGAAATGTGTAGCAGTCTCTTTCCATGCATTACATATTCCCTGTTTGGCTTGTGAATTTGCATGTTCTCATGTCTTGAATCTAAATCTTGTGACAATGATGACTTGTGTGAACTCTTTGGGTATGATGCCTTGTGTGGTAAGGATTTTTGAATGAATCTCATGCATCTCTTCTTGTCTAGAACTTGTCATAAGTGTGACTCAAGGCAAAATCCTAGATGTAGCTACACTTAAAATATGATTTTAGGCTTTCATTTGGCTAGTCACTGTACCCAAAATGACCTCCGAAAATGTATTCCTTTGCTAGCCAATATTGAGCCTATGGAAATTTTATTCTTGGAAACCATATTATAAGTCAATGTCCCTTTTTGTAACCCTCTTCTTGGCACCCATCCTCCCTAATTGCTAGTGGTGAGTGAATGAGAATAATGGGGGCTTGAAGCCCCAATACATAGGGAGAGATAAGAAAATCAGTGAAAAAGAGGCAAAAAGCCTAAGTTTGGGGGTTAACAAGAAAAGAAAAATATGAGGAGCCTAAATTTGAGGTAGCACCAAATTGTGATCAAAAGGTATGAATTGATGGGTTGAAAAACCTTAAGGTACCAAAAGAAAAATGACTAGCAAAATGGTGTTACGTCTTTCTTAGACAAGGCTTAATGTGATAGCCAAATGAGCTACAAGGAAGACCTTTGAGAAATAAAAAATGAGAATAGTTGCAAAAGGAGGAATAAGGTGAAGTGATATAAAAAGTTGAATGGCGAAGATAAAATTATTCTCATAAAGGCATTAGGGAAGTTCTAGTCACTAGAGATAAATAATTATCCTACCATTAACCCTAGCCTTCACCATGAACCGCAAGTCCTAAATGATTTTGAGTGTAATTACTTTGCATTAGTGGCGAATTACACGAAGGGCAAGCCTATGAGTCAAGTTGTGTGCATAGAGATTTCTTTTGTGAGAGTGAATGAGATCAATTTTCTTTCTATAATCTCTTATCTGTGCATTGAATTATGATAAAGAAAAGATATTCTCTCTTGTAGTGAGTGCCATCACTCCCTTGTGGGGACATACTTGCATTAAGGTAAAGGTGTGATTGATTGTGAGATCCAAGGAAAACTTTGAATGTGCAGTGATTATGATTTGAGATGCTATGTGTATTTGATTGGATAAGCTATGCCCTTGTTTTGAAAAATGAAAACAATTGTGAATCATGCCTTTGAACTGTGGTTGCCTCTTGAAACTTTTTCACATTTTTAGGGGGGAAATTGCTTCTCTTTTTCTGTGAGTTGGTGATAATTTTTCGTATTATCATAGATTAAGTGGTCATTGATGTATAAACTCTTGTGGAGTGACATGTCATTCCTTTTGCTCAACTGATAAGAATCGCATTACTTTGAAGACAAGCAATGGTTCAAGTTTGGGGGTTTGATGAGTTGGTAATTCACCAACTCATTAGGCTCTTGAGAATGAGCTTTATCTTAGTTTTTAAGTCTTTTAGTTGGATTATGCACTTTTTTCCTTTTTATGTGCAGGGATCGGATTTGAAAAGAAGGAGCATGAATTGGAGTGAAAAGGATGTAATTCAGGTGAAAACCGACGCTCCATCGGAGGACACTGGAGAAACGCTGGTCAACTCCAGGTAATCACTGGTTTGATGAGAAACTGTAATCGACAGCCCGCGGACAGCAACCGGCGATCTACCAGTTCTATTGCCAATAGGTGCTGGACGTTGCTAGAAAAATGATGAAATCAATTGGCGGCTCGCAACTGGAAACAGGCGAACCCCCGAAGGCATCGCCAAAAGGCCCTGGAACTTCACTGGACCATAGAAGAAAGCAACCGGCGGCTTGCAGATAGCAACTGACAAACCGCTAGTTCCATCGCAAGTGAGGAGATGCCTGAAAAGGGCAAAAACGTTAAAGCCTAAAAAAAGGAGAATGTTTGCCCTATTTTTGTATATATTTCTATAAGAAATTACTCTGAACATATCATTAAATATTCCCTTTTACTTTTTAAGAGAGAAAGAACTCCATTGGAGAAGAAAAAAATATTTGAATATTGCTTTTTATCTTCATCTTCTTCTTCATCAAGGTATAATTATTATTGTAGAAATGTTGTGAGTTTGATTTTGCTTACTCCTAATGATGAAATTATTGAGTTTATTAATGAATATACTCTTGTGTTTCTCAATTATGAGTAGCTAAATCTATAGTTAGATGTGTGTGATGATGGATGTTTAATTTGATTGTGTATTTCTAGATTTGTCTTGTTATTACTTAATTAGTGTAAATCTATTGAATTCTCCTCAAATTATAGTTGATTGCTCATAGTTAAAAATATAGTTATTATTTTCTTACTTGATTTTAGCTTGAAAAAGAAGAATTAAGTGGATTGAGATTTGATTATGTGGTGTTGGGCTAGAAATAGCCAAAACTCATGATCATAATCCCTTTAGAGATTGATGACTAGAAATAGCTCAGCCCCTAATCCAAATCATATTGGAATAGTTGAATTGGGCCTTGAGATTCGAGAGGACTTGAGGATAAGGAGTCACATTGGTTGAAAAACATCGGACTCTATCTTTTTTCCAAAGTTATTGACACATATTAGTAATAATTTGACTATCTAGTAAATCACGATTTGATTGACATCCCACCCTCTAGCCTTTGCTTATTATTGTTTCTCAATTTGGTTAATTTGGTCTCTTGATTAGCTGATTTTATAATCCACAATATTTTTGCCTTCACTTCCTCCAAAATTTACATTTACGTTTTCGTTGCTTGGGTGCGAATCAATTCAATTCACTAAACGAATCTTGTGCAATTATTCTCTAGTCCTTGTGGGATTCGACCCCGACGCTCGGCGGGTTATTTGTTTTGATACAACGATCCCTTACATTCTCTCTAAATGAGGAGTGTAGTTTGAGCCCTATCACTGAGTTATAAATATTTTGATAGCCAGAATGCTTTAAGAATTCTATTAGAAGCAAATAGGTATGCTTCTTAGCCTCAATATGTTGCAATTATTTGAATACGAGTATGAGTAGAAGCTATGCTATAGGAATAGAATGTGACTAAGTTTCTCAATCTGTCATGCTATTTGATTTTAAAAAAATAAATAAATTATAGCTTTGGACCTCTTACAAATTGAATGCTATTTGTTTTCTTCCAGTTCCATCGAAATACTCAGCTTGCTTTCCAAGACTTAATTCCCCAGTTTATAAGCTTGGAATGCAATTGGTTTTCTAGAATAGTATTGGTCTTTAGCCTGTTTGAATGTAGGCAATTCTTTGGTCCTTATGTTTATGTGATTTCATGCGTATAAATATCCAAATATCTTTATCTATAGGGATAAAAATAAAGATGTTTTCGGTCTGTTTTCTCTCTTATTTATGAATATAATTTCATTGATTGTGTGCATTTTATTTGCTTTAATTTGGGTCTCCCACTAGTTTTAGAGTCTAGTTATCTTGTCTTTAGGAACTGAGTAATTTTTTGATGTTTGTATTGGTTTGGACAGTTTAAATTTATTTGCCCCCTTGTTTCCAGTAGCGCTAGACCTATTCAACCTTTCCGCTGGATGTGTCATGCACAATATCCACAAAATATGGGAATAAATTATCTTATCTTCTACCATAACATTATTCGTAGGCATTTTAGTTGATCACAGATACAGTTTATCATAAATCTAGTTGGTGTAGTTTATATCTTTCGCTTCACACATTATCTGTCTGTGTTCGTATCTCTATGTGTTCAATAGAAAACTAAATAGTGTGTTAGTTTTGGGTCGGCCTAAAGAGTTCTCTTTGGCTTGGTTTTGGAGCTATGAGAGACAAGGGACTGCCTCGATTCACTAATTATTATTTTTTTAACTTCCTTCGTTATCAATGCATTAGTCTGTAATAATTATACGAATCCTGCTATATAGTATAAATGGGAATGTTGTAGAAGGGGGAAGGTGCACATGGAACTTGTATGCTCTTTGTTTTGCTTTTTATGCCTCACTTGAAGTTATTTACAGTTAGATACCATGCCTCTTAAGAACATGTTTACATTTAGATAATAAACACATCCAGTGTATCGTTAATTATTAGATAAAATGTCTTCGGGGACAAATCAATTGACTTGAGGAACGGCTAATCCAACATGTTCTAATTAGATACCATGATTTAGGAGTTTGCTATCAAAGGACGTATAATTTTCAAAATTGCTCTATTGAAATATTATGCCTATATGAAAATCATAAATATGATTACTTTTACTAGAAATCATGTCTATAGGATTGATCA
>JACEIK010003488.1:0-46735 GCA_018107945.1 Datura stramonium | reverse complement strand
CGCGGAGGTGAGCCCTCCGTGACATGTTGGCCATCGCGGAGGGGGTCTGCCCAGCCTCCTCTTGCGATGGTTCGACGTGGCGCTTGTCTGGTCTTTCCCCCGGCCTTTTTCTAGCATGTATGACATTCTAAAACTCTTAACCAACATGCAAATAGGCCATCTAAATGTCAAGAATTTACGGGGTGTAACATTATTTGTATGTTCATATCTTGGTGTATTTTATTTGTTTGGGGTAGTTTTAGAATTTTATACTTATGAACTTATTCGAAATCATAAAGTTTGAATCAATTTATATAAAAATTGTATTAACCACTATATTCTTTTGTCATTATCTCAAGTTCTTTCTCCTCGCTTGTCTAATATTCATAGGCTTTCATGTTTTATCACTTAAATGTTATAGCAATTTAAATTAGTCTTAAATGCTTATACTTTATTTATTTATTTAAATGTTCAATGACGTTTTCACACTTAGTCATTAATCTTTTAGCCAAAGAAAGTCAATTTTTTGCTATCACTTAATCTCCCCACATAATAAATAAATCTGACAAGGACCATATGTGTAGATCTTGAAAAGTGTCTAACATTTTTCTTTTGAGGTAATTGAACCTTTACCTGATTTCTGGTGACGTAAACTAATAAATAGTGTTATCTGTAAATTAATTTAGTATGGTTCCCCAACATATCTTAATTCGTTAGGTAGCGATTCTTTGCTTTTTTATCCTAAAGAGTTCACATTTTGAAACCCTTCTTTTGTGAGAAAAATAGAATGCGACAACATGGTGACTTGAGGATGCTTAGGTTCTAATCATTACAGATTTCGTTATGTGGGATTTTTTGTGTTTTATTTTTTCAAAAAATTTTTGCTGCCATTTCTATTTGATTTGGTTCCCTTTTCTATGTTTTCGGGGGTTCTGCATGAGCATGCCTTTCCTTTTTCTTTTATTTTTTTTTGTAAATAATTAATTTTCTTTCATGTTTAACATCTTACCTCTTTCTTTTTATTCGGTTATCATAAGCAATTATTTTCTTTTCATGCTTATTCCCTCCCTTCTTTTCCTTTACTTTTTTTTCTTAACACATTAGTTTCTTTCATGTTTAATTTCTCTCTTCCTCTTTACTTATTCTTGTTTGATTTCTTTTCATGCTTAATCATTTTTCCTTTTCCTTTTAATTGTTTTTTTGTTTAAAATTATGTTCATTCCATGTACATCTATTTTCTTTATTCTCTTATTTGGTTGATTATTTTATACACTTTTCATGAATATCCTTGGCCTCTATTTCTTTGCTTATTTTTATCAAGTATTATTTTATTTTAGCGTTTTTATGACTAACAAGTTTTTTAGTTTTATTTTATTTCTTTACCTTTTATGTAAAGCGTCTGTATTTTATTTTCACTTTTATATAAACCGCATATTTTATTACCATTTTCCCGTGTTTGCTTTATTTTAAAATTGACATTTTGCTCATGCTTTTCTCCACTTGGAACCTTTTTTTTGGATTGATTGTATGGTTTCACGAACTTTCATTCCTAAAACACCCGTTTTAAAAAATATCTCTTGGATCGGTTGATCAATGGTGCATCGACAATCATGAGCTTTTCACTCTCAAGTTGTCTACTTGATGGACTTGTGTCCAAAAAATCAGTCTTGCTCTTTAGACCTTAATAGAGTATCTTTTTACTAAGGAATACATATGTTATTGAACCTAGCAGTGTCTTGAAACCTTTAGAGTGTCAGGATTTATATTTGAACCTTACCCTGACTACCAAGAGATTTATAATTTCGAGAAGATTCCTTCATAAGTTATATGCATTTAAGAGATGAATGTGCCTAAGTATTGTCATTTTGCTCCTTGGGGGTGGATAGACTAACCTTTTAATGATGCAGGATTAATGGCTTCCCTGTGTCATACCTAAGATTCAACATGGTCTGGTGCATGCCAAGGAAAATGAATTTATAGCGGACAGATTTGGGTCAATACAGTCAGAATGAGGTGAGGAAGACACTAGGTCACCTTCCATCTCTTATGCAAATCACCCCATGTAGAGATCTCATAGAGGCTGCCATCGCATTTTGAGATAAAAGAATGGTTGTGTTTAGATTCGGTGATATTGAGATGACACCTCTGTTGGAAGAAATTGGGGGTTATGTTGAAAACATCAATCTGCTTTGGAAAAAAAAGTGACGAAAATCTGAAGTGATCACACCAAAGAGTGTTACCTAGAAGACGTTGAAAAGAAGTTGGGCTTTAAGGTAGCCAAATGGTGTTTATATAATTAAATCAATAATTCTTAGAACTTGGAACCTACCTATTTGATAATTCGGCCATGAGTCTGACCATGAAATCTACAAAATAAAAAGTTTGGATCCTAGTTCATGGAAGCAGAAAAGGATTTTCGCCTTCATAGTCTATTTCCTGGGATTAATAGTTTTTTCAAGAGGGGTTGAAGAATACATTCACCCTCGACTCATCATGGTTGTTTATGCCTTGTGTTATGGGGTAGGCCAAGGTCCTGACACAATTGTTCCAACGATTATGGCCAACATTTATCTAGCTTTTGGTTGTTGCAAAAACAGAGCCAAGCACTTTAAAGGATGCAAGTTGTTACTGAAATTATGGTTGATTGAGCACTTTCAAAAGGTTCATGGAACCCTATCGCGTACAAATGCACACACAGTTATATACGGTGGTGCAAGTAATACAGTGATAAAGAGATCATATCATCGAGCCTACAAAAACTCATAGTTGATAATAAATTAAAGACAAGCTACTGTTATTTAATAACTAGTGTTTTCAGTAAAGGTTGATTCTGAAGGTTTTGTAACCTTTTATTTACTCTAGCACGAATTGAACAAAATGATGGAGCAAAATTTCAAACTTACAAAAATCATTGATCAAATAATAACAAATTACTAATAATATACTTGTCCAATATTATCAGTAATAATCATATATAAACACAAATTCGACACATCATCATCATGGAGAGTACTTCTTGGATGGATATTTCATGAAATAAACAATGATACAGGAGCTCCAGGACTATGACATACTTTCACATTCATGTTCATGATGAACTTTCATTAATATGGTAACTTTATCAAAATTGCTAATTTGCGGAGTTAGTGGTATAGTTATAACTTTCTCGAGTCTCTAGCCTTCTACTCAAATTACTCACATGCCTATATCTCTATGACATGTTTATAACAAGAACACATTCAAACTCCCGTATTTGAACTGAATAGGGTGGACTAAGTATATCTCTATCCTAGTCGTAAATTTTTTTTCTTGGGAAAGATTCTATTCTAATTGATTCCCGTTCTATCTCGACTTTCCTCTCTCAATTTTCGTAGAGACTATGGATATACCTACTGGTAGCAAATCAACAAAATAATAAATATAGAATTGATTAAACAAACTCCAATGATAATTTGAGAAATACTAACTAAAGTTTATACATAAACAATCATGCTACAACCGTAGCCCCAGAATAAGGCGTTTAGCCACTCATGTTCAAATTACAACTACAAATATTTATGTTCAACTCCAAACTTAGAGAAGAATGTTAGAACGAGAAGTAACCTTATGTAGAGAGACACTGCTCTTCAAAATATCTGATATCTCTAAATTATGAGTAAGAGATCCTTTTATAGTAAGTTGATAACCTTAAAAGGACCCACCAAAAATCAGGTGGGCTTTTATTTTTGATGTCATAAATCAATCTTGTGCTCACGGGGTGAGTGCCAAAGCAAGAAGGTATCTCATGATGGGTTTTTCTCTGTGAGGCATTGCTGCAGTTTCACACTTAGCCATTTCCTCATCTTGCCTATGCATTCACCTCATAAGGTGAGCTTTAGAGGGAGGTCTGGGCTCACTTTCAGCCTTGCTCTGCGAGGTATCCACTTTCTTTTCATCCTTAGCACAAATCAACCACTCAAGATTTAGGGCTCGGGGGGGAAGCTCTAGATCAAGGAAGGGCTTGCTTTGAGCTTCGCTCTGTGAGACTCCTAGGGGATTCCACACTTAGTCGATTTTCCTCTTCTTTCCTCTTTCGTGCTCATCTAGCAAGATCAAAGCAAAGTGTGAGATTTCTTTGAGATGTGCTCTGCATGGGGTATTGCAATTTCTCATACTTAGTCACTTTTTAGGTATTTTTACTTGCAAAATAGATAGAACATTTCTATTAATCCAATCTGCTTGTTGTGCAGGCTGGCAAGCATGACATGCTGCCTGGCGCACCAGCTCACTTTTCTTGGAACCTTCATTTTTCCTGTTGGCCATTCACTCCATGCTATACTTAATTTAATTGAAAAACATGGATAAAACTAAGTTATAAAATAGTACTTGGGCATGTAAATATGCCCAAGATCAGTATAGTGTTCACTCAGCATAATCCGTGCAGAGATGATCTTCAACCATACTCATGCTTCTTTGGCCAAGTATGCTATGGCCAACATTTTGTGGGTGTTGTCATCATTTCGGCGCACCCATCTCGCATTTGAGTATCAACCATAAAACATATGTCTGATCTCTCTATAGAGAGGATGAGATACCATCTCACTCAGTGGTGTATGTGGGACCATCAGAGTCCCCATGGATTAAAGTAGTAATTATCAAAAGGTGCAACCTATAGGTCGTAAATTGATTATCTAATCTATTTCTTAGATTATAGGAGAACTTCAGAGGATATGATGAGTTTGGAGAATTAAAAAGTCAGGTATGGTCTACAAATTCCATGTATAGATCACAAATGAGCTCCATAAATCAAAGGTCGGAGAATATGGGAGGAGCCTGGAAACTTGGTTAAGTGTGAAAAATATACAATGCCAATTAAGGGTCGTAGAATCAACCTATAGATCGTAGATACACTCCGTAAGTGATATTTAGAGATTTGTAAAGTTGAAGCTCACTAGATAGAGAGAAGATACACAATGGAGATTAAAAGTACTGAGCCTTGAGAAGTATGGTGGACCCTATCTGAGGCCAGAATAAATGTATAAAGAAAATCTACGGACTGTAAGTTGATTCTATGATTTGCAGAGTTCACTACAGCCGCCGACTGTAATACCCTAAAAGTTTCTAAGATCAAACCTCAGAATTGAAGTAGAAACTAGTAGGAAAACTGATATTTTCGAACAAGTCACAGAATGACTCATCATGTAGGACCTCGAGTCATGGAGTAACTCATGGAGATCAATTAGAAGCCTTCAAAATCCTAGTCCCAACAACTCAAGCAATGGATCGTTGGTACACTAAACGACTTGTGAAGTGTGACATTGTGAGTGACCTAGTTGAAGTCCTGAAACTTTACATTTTATTCCCAGAAATCATGAGCCAAGTAACGACCTGCCACTCTAAGTAATGAGTCGTACTGTCTAGTCGTGGTGTGAGGATCAGATAATTTCCAGATTAGTCCTAGTGGCCATGAGTCATAGGATGACTAGTGGTGCCAGATGATGGATCATCCTATCTGCTTGTGAGGAAAAATTAGAGATTAAGAAAAATACTTCAGTGACCATGAGCCGTGGTCAAAACTAACGACTCGTGGTGATGACCCATCATCACTGGGCGACAATTTTAAGCCCGTTTTCATAAGGGTGTTTTAGTCCTTTTTCACTCTTTTAACTCCTAAACTACGTCATTTTGGGTACTTTTAGAAGGGGATTAAAAGGAATTAGTCACATTGGCTCTCATTGTCTCCTAAACTCTTAGAAATAGTACAACAAAGACATTAGATTCACTCAAGCCTAAGGCTAGGGTTCCTCTGCAGCAGCTCCAAGATTCAAGCTCTAGCAAGAAATTCTCCTACTCCAGCTATGTGGGATTTCAAGAAGAGTATCCTTTCACCATTATATCCCTTATGCTTTTAGAAAACCTAGAATTTTCAGTCCTTTAGAAATCATATCTTAGGGTTTTCATTCATTTTATGATTTCCCTAATTATCTTAGTGCTTTCAAGACTCCCATGCCTGATATTACATGAAATTCATGATTTTACCTTTTAGTTATATATTGTACTTTCATGTCATGATTTTAGCATGATTTCACATTTAGTCTGCATGATGTAGCATTTACTTAAGAAAAGTTATCTTGTTATGAGTATATGATCCTATCATGATTTCAGTCTAAATAATTTTATAGCATAACTAGAAGTATCATTCTTTAGACTCTCAGAACACTTTTAGATAAATTGATTTTCTAACTTAGTCTTAGAACATTAGTTTTCGAGTTATTAATAATCTATCCATAAATTATTAGTATATTATCAGTTGAGAGTAGTACTTAGCATTGATCTAGATTGGGGTTGAGAATACCCAGGTCCTAAAACTATGTGCCATCGTAGGTTATCAACCGAATGGACATTAGTTTTAGTGATCATACCATCAATGCTTTTATACCTTAGCAAGGTATATTGGGTCCTATCGATATGACATATAAATTGAAATTCATGTTTAGCTCATGTGGTTATATGTCGGTTAATAGACTCTCCCGCAATACAATTCACTTATAGTTCCAGTCACATTTATAGACTCAACTTTCAGTTCATGTACATGACCCTTAAATCTTTTTTACTTGTATTTTCAGTTTAGCTTATGCGCTCAGCTATGCATTTAGTACAACTTTTCTGATTGTCGACATGTTCTATATCTCAGTTTCATATCTCATGTAATCAATACATTCAACGTACTGACCGCATACTTCTTATGCTATATTATTTTATGATATAGGTTTAGGTACTCATACTCAACCCACTGTTAGACACATTCTAGTACTTGATTAGTTACCAGTTGGTGAGTTCTTATCATTCAAGGGCTGGATTTATATTTATTTTGATGTCTTTATTATTGTTTTCAATTTCAGACTTGTAAAATTAGCTAGGGACTTGTCCCAACAACTCATCAGTTAGTAGAGGCTTTCATACAGAAAGTTAGTTAGTATGTCAGTTTTGTATTTTAAATGTCAGACTCAATTTTAAATCTCAGATTCCTTCATTATTTATGAATAATTGTTTTGGAATTTTTAATTAGCTTCCTAACAATTTATCTCTTATTTAGATTATATTAGTGATATGCCATGTCATGGGCTATCTTGGGGTCACTTGTGACTCTAGGCACCATGTTGCGTCCAGGGTGTAGACTCGGGCTATGACAAACTTAATATCAAAGCATCAGGTTTAGGAGTGTCCTAGGGTATCTGAAAGCTGCTTTAAGTAGAGTCTTTTTCATAGGTGTAAAGAGCACCTTACTTATGAGGAATACACTATCAAATATCTTACAAAATTTCCCTTCTTTTATGATTCCTATCGGGTGATAGAGTGTAAGATCTAAATACCCTTCTAACATGTGCTTTACACGTTTACAGACAATTCCTTCTAGAAGAGCAAATGTAAAGAGAAATGAAAATGGGAACCAACAAGCCCCACTAGCCCTAGTAGACCCTCTAAATGAATAGGTCACTCATGCTGAGTTTAGGGTTGCCTTCCAGATGCTTGCTTAGGCCACGACAAACTAGGTCAATCTGCAGGCGATTGCACCTACTATTCCAAATGGAAATGTAGCTGCTGCAAAAGTTTGGGACTTCACTCGAATGAACCCTCCAAAGTTTCATGGTTCTAAGATGGATGATGATCCACAAGACTTCATTGATGAAATTAATAAAAACACTCGAATCATGGGCATTGCCTTAGTTGAGAGTTCAGACTTGGCCGCATATTAGTTGAAGAGAGTGACCTAGACTTAGTACAGACAATGGAAGGAGGGTAGGCGTGTTGGTGTAGGCTTAGTGGATTGGGATGAGTTTGTGATAGTATTTCTGGATAGGTTCTTTTCCCACAAATTTAGGGAAGCGAAGGTGGAGGAGTTCATCAACTTGGTAGAACTCCATGTTAGTTCAGGAGTATGCTCTGAAGTTCATTCAACTTTTCATGTATGCCCCAAAAATGATTGCTGAGCCAAGGGCCCGATGAGCAAGTTCATTTTGGGTGTCTCAAATTTGGTGGTGAAGGAGTGCAAGACAACTATGCTCATCAGTGACATGGATATCTCCTGACTTATGATCGATGCTCAATGGATTAAGGAAGAAAAGCTAAAGGAAAAGGAAAGGGAGAACAAGAGGGCTAGAAAAAGAAAATTTGACTATTCTTAGTAGAGGTCGAGCGGTGGAAATCGCTCACAGTATCAGCAAAAATCTTCAGCTCCAGCATCTTCTCAGCTAGTGCTCCTTCTCCTAGACCTCGTGTTGGTCAGAAAAATACAACATCTAGCTCTAAGTCTTAGGGTAATATTTCTAGCAGCCGCACTTTTCCAGCATGTCTTAAGTGTGGTAAGAATCATCCATGTGAGGTGCCGCCTTGGCAAGGAGGGTTATTTTAGTTGGGGTCAACTAGGCCATCGACTGAGTGATTGTCCTTTAGTCAGATGTGGAAAGACTTCATCCACTACTTCAGCAGCCCCTTCAAGACACCCAGCTCGGCACGGTACTTCTTCTGGTACGGGCGGTGGTTAGTTCCATAACCGTTTCTACGTCTTATCATCTCGCCAGGATTAGAAGAAATCCCTGGATGTTGTCACTGATATGTTACGACTCTTTCAGTTATATGTATATGCATTGTTAGATTGATGTCACCCAAGTGAATGCAAGTGCACGTGCTCATCAAGTAATATATGACAATGAAGTCTCGATTATCGATCCCGCAGAGACTTGTCAGATTAACTGCTCAATGTTAACACTTTATTTCACTATTCTAATAAAAAAAGTAATAATGGGTATTGGTTTGGGAGTCATACTACTAAGCTTGAAAAGTAAATTTAATTAAAGAATTAAATGCAAATTAACAAATGTTGTAATTCAAATGATGATAGAATCTAGGGTATTGACACTTTTGCTTCAGGTTGAGTTTTAAGACTTGAATACACTAGACAAATTCTTTCTAAAGTTTCTAGTTGCAAGTTACTATCCTATTTCTTGCCATTCTCCTGAACATCCAAGAACTATCCCATGGACCCTAACGCCTATATCCCTATGGTCGCAGGAGAAACATGAGACGACAGTTATGGCTACTTGTATTCAACTGAACAGGGTTGACAGGTATATTACTATCCTTGACAATGAATTATATCTTGAACTCATGATTTAAGAGTCTTTGAAACTTGGTTTACACTTACGTTTAATCCTCTTGGTTCCTCCTCTCAAGTTCAACCAAAAGCCAACAACTATATTTGTGAGGTGATTAAGCTAATGAATAACTAATTAACATAAGTAAGTATAAACAACCTTTAAGAAGAATCAAGAACTATCATAAACAAACTTTCAAACTTCAACCATCTACTATGGACAAAACCCTAGAACAAGAGTTTAGCCACTAATGTTCAAGTGGAAAACTAAAGAATTCATCATTCGAATAAAAAACATAAGTTAAAGAAGAAACCTAGAAGATGAACTTGTCTCTTCCTCTAAGAACTGTGTACAAACTGACCAATACGATGAATATATTCCAAACAAAATTCCCTAGATGTTATATTTATAAGTAAGGCGTCCAATGACTCGTTGTGTGGCCCATCGAATCCTGACGGGCAGTTTTCCAGACTTCTCTCTAAGGGCATTTTTGAAACTTCACGCTATTTTAATTCCTAAATTACATCATTTTGGGGTATATTATCAAGGGATTAAGGGAGTTAGTCAATCCTCTTCCCTCATTTCTCACTTAGCTCTAAAAACCAGTGCGTAAAAGCTTAGGAATTCTTCCCAGCAAGAACTAGGGTTCTTCCGGCAACCTCAGAAATTCTAGCTTCTCCTCAGGGGTTTTCTTCTTTAGGTATGTGGGGCTTTGACAAGGGTTTCCTTTCACCCTTGTGTCCCAAATTTCTTTCATAAAACAGAATAGTTTTTAGTCTTGTAGGAGATTAGAATTTTAGGGTTTTTCAGTCAGCTTATGAATTTCCTCAATTTTAATAATTCTTGAAGTTTTCCAGGATTATTACTAGTTGAAATTCATGTCTTAGATTCATTTATACAGTGTGATTACTAGCCCTAATATTTAGCATGGCTTATGAAAAGCATTTGTATGATTTAGATTTTGGTTAGAAATATTGTATTTTAATGATATTTTCACTTGATTATGAATTTTAGCACAAATGATTTTATGTAAAGTCAATGTTTTTAGTATGCTCAGTATGTTCGTTGTTCTTAGACTGTCATGCACTTTCAACTAAAATAGCTCTGATAAGTCATAGAACACCAATTTCTCTTAGATTCTTTAGATTCTCAGGGCACTTCTAGCAAGTAGTCCTGACCTAGTATTAGGACATTAGTTTCGAGCAATCATTATTTTATAGGTACCTATATTTATTTAGGTGTCTTCAGTTGGGAGTAGTACTTAGCACCGAGTGGACTGGGGTTCAGTGCACAAGCTCCCCGAACTACATGCCACCATAGGATTTGACCCGAATGGATTCTACAGTTAGTGATACATAGCCATTCATTGTAGCCTAGCAAGGTACGATAGGCCCTATTGATGGGGAGTAAAAATCAAACTCCACATCTAGCTCACGTGGTTATATGTCGGTTAACAGACACTCCCACAGTACCGTACAGTCAGAGTCCTCAGTCCAGTCCAGTCTATCGGATTCCAAAACATGCTTATGACCCTAATTCAATTTATAAGTTTTTACAGTATTCTCATATATGTCAGACTATTTTCTATATTCATGACTTCAGATAGGGTCTTTATATGTTATTTTAATATTCAGTTTATGAGTTATTAGTATATGAATGCTTCACTTGCATCTCACATACTCAGTACATTTCAAGTACTGATCACATATTCTATATATGATATATCATTTTATTATATAGGCTCGGTTACCCAGCCTCAATATCGCAACTAGTTTCTCTCGACGATTTCCATCATTTGATGGTGGTGAGTCCTCTTCTTTCGAGGGCCGAAGTCGTTATTTTCAGTTAATGTCATTTACAGCTTTTCAGAACTTAGAGTTAGCTGGGGGCTTGTCTTAGCAACTCATGTTTTATTAGGGGCTTTGATACAGATAGTGAGTTAGTATGTAGTGTTATGTTTTCATATCAGATTCCATATGTATTTACTTAACTCAGTTTATTTCGTTACTTGGAATTAGTTGTTCCATTATTTCAGTTTTGCTTCTTCTCAATTTATTTAAAAACTCAAATTGTAGTAGTGTTATGCCTTGCTATGGGTTAGCTTGGGATCACTTGTGGTTTTAAGAACCGTGTTGTGTCCAGGGTGTAGACTCTGTCATGAAAAACTTGGTATCAAAACATCAGGTTTAGAGTGTCCTAGGTTGTCTGAAAGCCGAATCAAGCGGAAACCTTTTAATAGGTTTGAAGCGCGCCACACTTTTGAGGAGGAGGCTATGAGGCATTTTAAGGAAAATTCTCTTTTCTTCATGATTCTTATCATGCGTAGGGTTTTAATCTCTAAAATGTCCTCCTAATTCATGCTCTACCATTTTCAATTGACGATGCCTCCCAAAAGAGGAAATTGAAGGAGGAATCGTAATGTTGACCGGACAGCCCCACCAACTCCAGAAGCCCCTCAGGACGATCAGGTGTCACATATGGAGTTCCGGGCTACTATTAAAATTCTAGCTTAGGCGATAACCAACTAGGTTAACTAGTAGGTCGTTTTACCTACCAATGCCAATGGGTCTACAACTGTTGCCAGAGTTCGAGATTTTACTCGGATGAATCCCCTAGCATTTCATGGGTCTAAGGTAGATGAGGACCCATAGGAGTGTATTGACGAGGTTCAGAAGATCTCCTAAATCATGGGTGTTACCTTAGATGAATTACAGATTTCGCTGCTTATTAGTTGAAAGGGGTGGCTCATATATAGTATAAGCAGTGGAAAGAGTGAAGGTGGGGTGGTGCAGGTCTGGTAGAGTGGGACAAGTTTGTGACTGTGTTCCTGGATATATTTTTTTCTCGGGAGTTAAGGGAATCTAAGGTCACCGAGTTTGTGAATTTGAAGAAAAACGACATGACGGTGCAGGGGTATTCCTTGAAGTTCACTCAAATATCAAAGTATGCTCCATAAATGGTTGTTGAGCTTAGGGATCGCATGCTCAAATTCATGAATGGAGTCTTAGAGTTGGTAATCAAGGAGTGCAGGACTTCCATGCTTATCAATGAGATGGACATATCTAGGCTTATTTTCCATGCACATCAGATAGAGGTGGAGAAATTGAAGGAGATAGATAGGGAGGGTAAATAGAAACAGATAGGTCAGTTCTAGTATTTATAGAAAAAATCAAGCGGTGGTAGTCTCCCATAGTAGCAACAGAGACCTCCAGCACCCTCATTAGCCAGTGCTCATTCTTCCAGGCCCTGTAAAGATTAGAGGGGTGAAGCATTAGGCTCCCAGTCACAATGCCATGTCTCCAACAGCTACACTTTTCGAGTATGTTCTAAGTGTGGTAAGAACCTTCGGGTGAGTGCCGTCTGGGCAAGGAGAGTTGTTTTAGTTGTGGCTAGCCGGGTCTCAGGTTGAGTGATTGCCCATCAGCAGGATGGGGAAAGGCCCAGTCCACGACATCAGCAACTCTTTCAAGTCGCTCTTCTTAGCAGGGTACTACCTTAGGTACAGGTGGCGTTCAGCGCCAGAACCGCTCCTATGTCCTATCCTCCCGTTAGGACCAGGAGAACTCACCTAACGTAGTCATCGGTATGTTACGTCTCTTTCAGATAGATGTGTATGCTTTACTAGATTTAGGAACCACACTTTCTTTCCTGACTCCTTACATTGTCTTCCAGTTTGATATTCATCCATAAATTCTCTCAGAGCCATTTTCAATCTCTACTCTGGTTGGAGATTCAGTTAGAGCCAACCAGGTGTATAGGGATTATCCGATCACAGTGTTACATAAAGTCCCCACAATTGATCTAGTAGATTAGATATGGTCGATTTTGACCTCATCCTTGGTATGGACTGGTTACGTTTTTACTATGTCTTAGAGCACTACAGAACAAAAGTCATTAGATTCTAGTTTCCTAATGAACCAATCCTAGAGTGGAAGGGTAGTAATTCAACGCCTAAGGGTCGATTTATCTCATACCTTAAGGCTAGGGAAATGATCTCAAGGGGGTACATCTATCACTTGGTTAGGGTCAAGGATTCTAGTTCCGAAATATTGACTCTTCAGTCAGTTCTAGTCGTAAGTGAGTTTCTAAATATGTTTTTCGAAGATCTTCCCAGAGTCCCTCCTAAGCAAAAAATAGACTTTGACATAGACCTTCTCCCAGATACCCAGTCTATCTCAATTCCTCCTTACAAAATGGCTTTAGCTAAGCTTAAAGAATTAAAGGAATAGACAAAAGACCTTCTAAATAAGGGCTTCATCAGACCCAACATCTCTCTATGGGGTGAACCAGTCCTATTCGTGCGAATGAAAGATGGTACACTCAGAATGTGCATTGACTACCGTTAGCTGAACAAGGTCACAGTTAAGAACATGTATCCACTACTCAAGATAGATGACTTGTTCGACCAACTTCACGAAGCTAGTTGTTTTTCCAAGGTAGATCTTAGATCGGGATACCATCAACTCAAGGTTAGAGAATGTGACATCCCAAAGACAACCTTCAGGACTCGATATGGTCACTCCGAATCCGTAATTATGTCTTTTGGACTAACAAATGCTTTGATAGCTTTTATGGATCTAATGAACAAGGTATTCAAGCTGTATCTGGACATGTTCCTTATTGTCTTCATAGACGATATCCTGATTTACTCCAGGACAGAGAAGGAACATATAGATCACTTGAGGATAGTGTTGTAGACTCTCATGGGCCACCAATTGTTCACTAAATTCAGCAAGTGTAAATTCTGGCTGAAATCAATAGCATTCCTTGGTCATGTTGTCTCCAGTGTGGGTATTCGGGTAGATTCTAAAAAGGTAGCGACAGTCAAGGACTTTTCTAGACCCACTTCTCCGTCAGACATCAGGAGTTTCTTGGTCCTAGCCGGTTACTACAAACGGTTCTTGAACAGACTAACTCAAAAGAATATTAAGGTTTGGTAGTCTGATGCATGTGAAAAGAGATTTTAGGAATTGAAGAATCAACTCACTACAACCCTTGTTTTGACTCTGCCAGAAGGTTTAGACGGGTTCGTAATCTATTCTGATGCCTCTAGAGTTGGCCTTGGTTGTGTTTTGATGCAGCATGGTAAAGTTATCGCTTATGCTTGCAGAAAACTCAAGGTTCATGAGAAGAACTATCCGACTCATGATCTTGAGCTGGCAGCAGTAGCATTTGCCTTGAATATTTGGAGGAACTACTTTTATGGGGTTCATTTGGATGTTTTATTGACCACAAGAGCCTACAGTATGTTTTCAGTTAGAAGGACCTGAATCTGCATCAGAGAAGGTGGTTGGAGTTATTAAAGGACTACAACATGAGCGTCTTGTACCTCCCGGGCAAAGACAATGTCATGGCTAATGCCCTTAGCAGGATGTCAATGGGGAGTGTTGCTTATTTTGAGAAGGGTAAAAAGGAGCTAGCAAAGAACATTCACAGATTGGCTCGGTTAGGGGTCTAGTTGGTTGATTCAGCAGAAGGTGGAGTTATAGTCCTGAGTGGTCCAGAATCTGTCCTAGTGGTGGAGGCTAAGTCAAAGAAGGATGAAGACCCAATCCTACTCAAGTTGAAGGAATCAGTCCTAAAGAAAGAGGTGAAAGAATTCTCCAAAAGGGGAGATGGTGTGCTCTGTTACTAGGGCAGGTTGTGTGTTCCCAATGTAGATGATTTGAGGCAGCGGATAATAATGGAAGCTCATAACATAGGTACTCTATCCACCCAGGTGCCACCAAGATGTACTGTGATCTACGAAGAGTTTACTGGTGGAATGATATGAAGAAGGACATTATAGAATTTGTGACTAAGTGTCCAAATTGACGACAAGTCAAGGTTGAACATCAAAGACCTAGAGGTATGACCCAGGATATTAACATTCCTACTTGGAAGTGGAAAGAAGTGAACATGGATTTTGTTACAGGCCTACCTCGTATGCATCGACAACATGACTCAATTTGGGTGGTTGTAGACCGGATGACTAAGTTAGCATATTTTCTACTAGTTAAGAGCACAGAATCAACAGAGGATTATGCTAGACTATATATCTGGGAGCTACTCAGATTGCTTGAAGTCCCCTTGTCCATCATTTCAGATAGGGGTACTCAGTTCACCTCACACTTCTAAAAGTCATTTTAGAAGGGACTTGGCACTCAAGTCTAGCTCAGCATAACTTTTCACCCACAGACAGATGGCTGGGTTGAGTGGACTATTCAAAATCTGGAGGATATGTTGAGGGCTTACGTAGTCAATTTCAAAGGCAGTTGGGATGATCACCTATCTCTCAACGAGTTTGCATATAACAATAGCTACCACTCCAGTATTCAGATGGCCCTGTTCGAGGCATTATATGGTAGGAGGTATAGATCTCCTATAGGGTGGTTTGAGGTTGGTGAAGCTACCTTAATAGGAACTGATTCAGTACATGAGGCCATGCAAAAGGTTCAACTTACCAGGGAATGGCTGAAGACAACTCAAAGCCAACAAAAATCGTATGCAGATGTAAGGAGAAGAGAGCTGGAGTTTCCAGTGGATGATTGAGTATATCTGAAAATTTCACCTATGAAGGGGGTGATCAGGTTTAGAAAGAAGGGAAAACTCAATATTAGATATGTTGGTCCTTATAGAATCTTGAGACACATTGGCAATGTGGCTTATGAGATGGATTTGCCTGCGGAGTTAGCATCAGTGCACCCAGTCTTTCATGTGTCCTTGTTGAAGAAATGCATCAGTGATCCGACCTCAGTAGTTCCTTTAGAGAGCTTGGGTGTAAAGGATAGTCCCTCTTACGAAGAGGTTTTGGTTCAGATCCTAGACCATCAGGTTCTTAAGCTGAGGAACAAGGAGGTTTCCTCAATAAAAGTTTTATGGAGGAACCAGTTAGTTGAGGGAGCTACATGGGAGGCCGAAGCAGATATGATGGCTAGGTATCACCTATTCCCTTCCAGCTCAGCTTCATCATCAGGTACTAAATCCCTCCTCAGTATTTTATTAAATCCATACTCATCAGCTCTATTCATTTTCTTGTGTGCACCCTTGTTGTATGAATTCAGTTAGTATATCTATCTCAGTTTGGAGTCGGTCACTCCTTCAGTATTCAACTTATAGTCTTCAGTTAGGGATTTCAGCTCCTTCCCTAATATTTCCAACTTACTTAGCCTTTATTTGAGGACGATTTTCCCCAAGGAGGAGATATTGTAACACCCAAAAATTTTCTTAGACCAAATCCTAGAGTTCAAATGAAAAAAATCAGAAAAAATCATATTTGCCTCTGAATGATTCAACCAACGAGTCGTTGTCATGACCAATGACTCGACATGAAAGTCATTATCGGTTTTGAAAATTTTATCTCAGGTACCAATTAGACATAGAATGACTCGTTGTATGAAGTAACGAGTCATCCTGTCACCCATTGTAACTCAAGCCAGAAACCTGTCAAATCCTTCTCCAAAACAACAAGAAAGATGACGAGTCATTGTTTGATATAATGACTCATCATATGAATCTTTTGAATGAAACCCACAAAGTGATAAAGTCACCCCAGTGACAAAGGGTGGACACAACGACCCCTTGTTTCAAAGAACGGATCGTTCTGTCCGTCCGTTTGGGGAAGATCCAGAATCTGTTCAAACTTTTTCCAGTGACAATGAGTGGAACCAAGGACCTGTTGTTCCATATAACGGGTCATCATTCTTGTCTATTGGTCAATTCTAGGAACTGGAGTTTTCAAACTCAGGACCAATGACTGGCCCCAATGAGTCGTGGTAACAACCAATGACTCGTTGTGTGACCTGTTGTATCCCAACGGACAATTTTCCAAACTTCTCTCCAGGGATATTTTTGTAACTTCCCACTATTTTAATCCTAAACTATGTCATTTTGGGTTTATTATCAGGGGATTAAGGGGGGGTTAGTCGGTACTCCTCTCTCATTTCTCACTTAGCTCTCAAAACCAGTGCGTTAAAGCTTAGGAATTCTTCCTAGCAAGAACTAGGGTTCTTCCAACAACCTCAGAAATTCGAGCTTCTCCTCAGAAGTTTTATTCTTTAGGTATGTGGGACTTCAACAAGGGTTTTCTTTCACCATTGTATCCCAAATTACTTTGGTAAAACTTAATACTTTCTAGCCCTGTAGGACATTAGAATTTTAGGGTGTTTTAGTCAACTTATTGAATTTCCTCAATTTTAATACTTCTTCATGTTTTCTAGGATTATTACTAGTTGAAATTCATGTCTTAGTTTCATTTATACAGTGTGCTTACTAGCCCAGATCTTTAGCATGGTTTATGAAAAGCGCTTGAATGATTTAGATTTTGGTTAGAAATATTGTATTTTCATGATATTTTCACTTGAGTTTTAATTTTAACACCAATGCTTTGATTGAAAATCAATGTTTTTAGTATGCTCAGTATGTTCACTTTTCTTAGACTGTCATGACACTTTTATATAAACTAGCTCGGACAAGTCGTAGAACACCAGTTTCTCTCAGATCCTTTAGACTTTCAGGGCACTTCCAGACAAGTAGCCCTAGCCTAGTCATAGGACATTCGTTTCGAGCTATCAGTGTTTTATAGATACCTATATTTATTTATACTTTTTCAGTTGGGAGTAGTACTTAGCACCAGATGAACATGCATAACTGAAATCACGAGGAACAATGGGAGACTCGTCATATAACCGACATTACCATGATAGAGCTTACGTGGTCTCGACTATCACACTCAAGTGGGCAGAGCCGTCCAAAGCTTTGCCAGGGCTAAGGATGCTACCATGATATCAATATCAAGCTAAAGTCCCCTTAGGGGCAGGGGAAGCTCACAAGGGTGGTCCCAAATAATCTAAGCATACCTATGTTGGCCCCTAGTCCTAAGGCATAGGGTTGACTAGCCCTTAGCCTACTCAGTGCTAGACACTACTCTCAAAAACATGTATATGCTCTCCATCATTTTTCAATGAAGTTGAACCATCATCTAGTGATGAAGCTAACTCATAACATATATGCATAAATCTAAAATCATGACATGAGGAGCCTTGGCTCAAACCATACCACAAGCTGAACATAATTGGGAGTCTAGACTCCAAAACCATATGATAAGCTAATTAACATGAATTCATAAAACATACATGATCATATGGGCTTGCCCAATACATAACATTCTTGAAATCAACTTGATTCACTTTGAAAACATGAACATAGACATGGGTATTTCTAAATAATACTTTCTTCATAAATATCTCATCATACTTGAACACATATTTCACAGATCTCAACTTTCATGGACTTTCATAGATGGGCATCATAGTTTAGAAAACTTGAAAACATAATTTATAATTTAAAACATTGTAAAATCTTCCCATTTATCATAATTCAATATTCAAAACATGCTTAGATCATACCCATGATTGATACTTAGGAAATTCACACATTGGGTAAAAACCCCATAGAATCATCAATTAGAAATTCATGAATTGAGAGAGAATTGGGCATGGATGTGGACTATTGCACCCATTTATAGCCTTACATACCTGAAGAGATTTGATTTCACCACTTCCTTGATTGCCCAAAGAGAATTGAGGAAGAACTTTGAAGAAACTAGACTTGATCACCTCTCAAACCTCTAAGATTGCATGCATAAGTTAGGATAGTCTTAGAATTACATAACCCTTCTTAAAACACTCTATTCTAATCTTAAAACGACGTAGTTTAGGCCTTAGGAACTTAGGAATTATGGAAAAGCCCTTAATAAATTCACAGGAAAAATACACTGCCAGTCCCCACGAGGGACTGAACGACTCGTGCCCTAGATCACGACTCGTGGTTTGCCAGTCGTTACCTGCACTGCCAACTTTCTTCTGAGGGTCACCACGGGGGATACCACAACTCGTGGTGTTCCCATTGACTCATGGTGATGACTTGTTACCAACACTGTCGAATTTCTTCTTTCTTCATATCACCCTTGACCACGGGTGACCTAACGAATCATGGTGCTGACTACGACTCGTGGTCATCCCAAAACATAAAATTTCCAATCATAGTCAAACCCCTCCCCGTGAGTCACTTAACGACTCGTGGTGTTCCTAACGGGTCACTGGACGACTTGTCCTGTGACCTGGTGCAGAAAATCCTGTTTTCTCTGTTTCAACTCTCAGGTCTGATCTTAGGATTTTTGGGGTATTACAATATCTCCCCCTTGGGAACATTCATCCTCAAATGTTGAAAATCATACTAAAAAATAGAGAAATGAAATCATGAGCTGAACATGACACTGAATAGAGTACTAAGGAGGAAACCAAAACCTCAAGCTGGAACTATGCCAGAAGGGAATAATGCGGGTATTTAGCCATCATATCTGTATACGTATTGGCTTCCCACATAGCTCCCTCAACGTGATTCCTCTATAAAACCTCGACTGAAGATACTTTTTTTCTTAGCTTATGAACCTGACGATCGGTATTTCCATCGGAACCTCCTCATAACTAAGGTTGTCCTTCACACCGACAACTGTCCATCGGGCCTTGAGCTTGATCACCCAAGCACTTTAGAGCGATACATGGAAAACTAGATGGATTGAACCTAATTCTGAGGAAAATCAATTCATATGCTACCTTGAAACCTTTTCACAATCCGATATGGGACAACATAATGGGGGCCAGGTTTCCCTTTCTTTCGAACCTCATCACTCCCTTCATGGGAGATACCCTTGAGAACACCCAATCATCGGCAGACTCCTAGCTCCCTCCTCCTCACATCCGCATAGGACTTTAGACGATTCTGAGCTATTTTTAACCTGTGTCCCTTATAAGATGAACTTTCTCCATGGCCTTATGATGTAAACCTAAGTACACCTCGCAATTGAGATAGAGAGGTCGATTGTCCATATAGAACTAAGACTATAGGTTGAGGTCGATCCCACAGGAAATATGGTAATAACTTAAGTTAATGAGAATATCTGTTACTATTGAGTTGCTTATTTCCGAGGGAAAAAAATATAGAATAATAAACAAAAAGTAAAATTACTAAATGGTGAAATAAGTGAAATTCGGTTTGTATTCAATTAACGACTTGACTAGGATTGTGTTCCCCAGGATTTCATAACCACAAGGCTTATACACTAATGTTCTATTCCAGTGTTTAACATGCAATATTGGTAAATTAGGT
Organism: Datura stramonium; assembly: GCA_018107945.1. Lineage (NCBI taxonomy): Eukaryota > Viridiplantae > Streptophyta > Magnoliopsida > Solanales > Solanaceae > Datura > Datura stramonium. The sequence goes on along the minus strand of JACEIK010003488.1, from coordinate 26,474 downwards.
TCACCTAAATGGTTGGTCCCCTACCTATATGATTATCATCCACGCAACTTGGTCCGTATACGGAGTGTCCTTTGATTGACCCGCATAATATCGGATTAGTTGTCCCCACACAAGTTCAAGCTATTAGATGAGGATTGATAGCCTCAAATATCCGTTTTAATCCTTTTTCCATTCATTACCTCGTTGGTCTAGTAGCTAAATGGAAAGGTTCCTAACATTTGCAACCGTCAAGAATCAATCAAAACGAAGGGAAAAACAATACATGCATAAAACCCCAAGTGTTTTACCTATGTGTGTTAATTCATCTTGGTTCCCAAAAACCTAGTTATGGGTTTAACTACTCATTCTTATATTATCGCAATCACAAAATATTGAATAAATCATAATTGCAACTTACAAATTATTGTAGAAGAAAAACCACGTAGATTGAATAAAACTCCAAAATTGATGAATAAATTCCAATGTTTCTTTTGATCCTCAAATTTAAGAACAAAATTGTAAAACTTGTTTCTTGATTCAAGAACAATCGAACAACACCAAAAATCCTATTCGAAAACTAATAAATTCGGCTCTCTGAATTGTTACTCTAGCATTTCTCATCTTCCTTCAAAAATAAAACTAAACTGTCATGTTTATAGTTCCAAGAAGTCCTTTTCCTAATTAAAAAGCTTGGAAACCGAGGTCGGTGGCAACGGGTTTGGTGATGGTCGTTTGGCCTTCGACGAGTCATGCTTTGCCCAAAATAGTCGTCTTCGACAACATACAGTTGTGGATAGGGTCACCTAACGACTCGTCATTCCTGAGCACGAATCATTAGGTCCCTCGTGGTCTAAGTCCTTCAAAAGTTCGATTACCTTACGGTTGGTTCCGATGGAAGCTTGCCAATGAGTCGTTTCATCACGTGTCGACTTGTTATGTCTGTCGTCCTTCCTTTGGTCACCTTTGTTAAGATTTTCTCTCTCAACCTTCGACTAACCTCACGACTCGTTACCAGGCCTATCTCTTCTTCTTCGAACTCGTCATGTACACTATCTCTTCTTCTTCGGAACCTCAACTTTTTCCCCACGTCTTCAACAACGAGTCGTGCCTCTGCCAATGACTCGTGAAGTGCACACAGCGTCACCCTTTCGGTTATTTTCGGCATAAATTCTCCCAATTCACTTCGAACCTACTTTCCTGCAACATTAAGCACATAACACATCATACCTATAAACATACCAGGAATGTGCATAATTTCTTGGTTTTAAGAGGCGAAAGTGTTGTAAAATCACGGTACATCAACATCCTCAACTTAGAATTTTTGCATGTCCTCGGGAAAAATAAAATAAAACAAAACAAACTAAACTACTTTGATGCTTCAATCGAAAGAACTCCAGGAAACTTACGGTAGTCACATTTATACATCAAAATCAAAATTTCTAACCTTCCCTCATCATATCAACTCAAATCACTATGCATAGGCAAAATTTCCAACCATAACGGAGGAATCAAAAAATGGTAAAATCTGTCACTTTAACCATTTTGCCACATAAATCTATAACACTGACCCGGACAATTTGCAGACAATTTTGTTGACTAAAGTATCTCACCTCAAAGAAGTCCCACACTCACACATGTGTATTTGATTAACTCAATATATTTCTCTTGGTACTAGGTAAGATTCACTCACTCTTACAAAGAAATTCGAATTGTGTGCATACAATACCATAGGCTTGCCTTTACTTTCAATACCTCAATTTTTGGACAAGTAGCTAGGATCACTATAGGACTTTCTAGGCTTGTAACGTGGGCTCGGGCTTGGGTGTGGTGGTACATATGGAATTGAAGCTCCAACCCCTCTTGGCACTACACACCTCACTTGGCTCCACTCTTTCACCTTTATTTCAATTTTCTCCCTTTTTCCTTTAACTGCTTCTTCTTTTCTTTGCTTTTGCAACTACGGATGCGGTTTCTCTTTATTAAAACACTCATTGATGTCACAACTTTCTTTCTTTTCTTTCTTTTTGACAACAATTTTTAATTTTTCCTTTTCTTTTAATTATGCATGTTTTTACTTTTTGCTCTTTCTTTTTATTACCCAATTTTCTTTCCACCGGACTCTTCTTAATCACCCTTATAACAGCCACCCTCAACGGCAATTTTGCACGAGTTGGGGTTCTAATGTCCAAGGAGGGACTAGGTCAAAAGCGAGGTTCATTCTTAATCGAAGCGGAGTGAATTGTGATTGTAAATAAAAGGTCAATTTAAGCTCAAACATTTTGGACCAAGGGATTTTATTCACTTTTGGTAGGTATTTTTTTAAAGGCTAAAGTGGACTCTTAAATCAAAAATGGCCTATGATTCCTTCCTATCCTCTGCTCTCCAGTCGGGACCGGGAAAGTCCTAGATTAACACACACAACCAAATTCGGCGTAAACCTCACTCGCACATAGCACAGGTCAACATCATCACTTCTACCAATTTCTAGTTTAGGTATAGCCATACAATGGTAAACATGTTAATAGTTTCAATTTCATGCAAAGATTCACAAAGGTCATACTTGTCAACTTTCACATACACATATACAAATTTTTTCGGAGGGTATCAAATTATCAATAAACAAAAAATCAACAATTTCAACTCTTGACTGCCTTCAGTTTCCTAACTTTCTTCCAACTGACACAAAAAACCCAAAAAAATCATAAAATAAAATCCTAAACATGTCGGTTCTACTAGATATGGAACACTAGGAAAAAAATATCGGCAAGAAAAACCCTCGGGTTATGTTCGAAACAAAATGCACAGGTATCCCTTCCCACCCCAATCAAGAAAGCATGCATCATCCTCGACGCATATATATACCAAACAAAACTAAGGAAATAGGGTACACTACCTATGTAGGCTAGAGTGTCAGCTACAGTCGGTGGAGGGTGTGAGCCACCTCCGATGTCATCACCAATTGGCTTGAACCGGTGCATTCTCAGATCCAATAGAGCTCGTGCCTTCTCCACGAATTCTTGCTGCCTCATTCTCGGCTCTCTGTCAAGCCTCATCTCTCGATTCATGCAGCGCTCTCTCCATCTCACTTAGCTCATTTTCTTCGCCGGACGGAAGAAGCATCATCATCAAACTTGCCTCCTCACGAGGCCTCTTCCCCTTACATGTGTCTTAGAGCTCTCCATAATAAAGTCAAAGATAGGTGGTAATTCTTCTTCAAACTCGCCCTCTATCACGGGAAGTACCGGTGGAGGTACTATAGCTACCTGTTGTGCGATGATCTTGGGCATATTTATATGCCCAAGTGATACTCAAATGCGTCGTTTTGTCTTGATTATCTAACGATGTTTGTACATTCTCTCAATATGTAAATTTAGGAAAATATAAATTTATACTAACCAACATGATTAGCGTTGTTTTGCAGGAAAAAGGTAATTTTATGAAGCTAAGAGGCATGTTGGGAGGAATCGGAAATGGACTCGGGCGAGCAAGGAAATGGCCAAGAGCAATGAGTAAAGGAGCTCAGCGATGGAGTCGTGTCACGCTGCCATCGCGGAGGCATTCACTGTCCGGATGATTAAATTGGCAACAATTCCAGAGAAGGTCCATGATCGAGCTGTGGCACGTTGGACCTAATTACCTGGAACTTGAAATTCCGGTGAGTGCGCGTTCGCGCCGTGTCACGTTAGTTGAGCTCCGCGTTGCATGCGGTGCCACGTTGGGATTAACTACCCGGACGACCAAATCCAGAAGAGCCTCCACGTTGCGCGCCGTGTCTGGAGGCAGTGCTCCGCGATGCACTCCGTGACACGTTGCACATATTATTAGGAGAAAAATTCCCACCGGTATAAATAGAACACTTAGATTCATTTTTAATGATTACGACTTGGTGGGCACAAGAACGTGGGTTACGGGCGAGTTGAGGGGACAAAATCTTGAGGGTTTTCTCTATCTCTTTCTCCTTTCTTTCAATTGTTTGTATGATTTACACTCATTTTGATGATGTTTAATCCACAAATGAGTGGCTAATTTCACTTCTTCTTGAGGTTAAGAACATTTGAATTCTGAAATGATTATTGATGTTGGTTTTTATCTTTTCTTCCATGGTTGTTCTATTAATTCTTGTTCTTACTGAATTAATGTTTGGCCAATGTTAATGTACATCTAAAAGTCGGTTTCACTCGAGAGAGCACGAAATTGGAAAGTTGTGAATTAATAGGATATGATCTTTTCTTAGTTTGAAAATTGAGAATTGATTTACCTTCGGGATAGAAATATACACAGAAAGTCGTATTAGTCAATCACGGAATCGGCTTTGTATGGCTAGAACATGGAGAATTGCTTCTTATCACAGAAATGTAATGTAAGGTGGAAGGTTCATGATTCTTAAGTTGGGGTTAAATACGAGTTTTTAATCCATAGGCATAAATTCCGACCTTGTACCGGAGGAAAGATTAACTAACTTGTATCGATAATTAATTTCTCTACATGTTCGTTTTAGCCTCAGCATGCTCTCATTCATAGTTCAGACTCAAACTGCATATTCATTTTAGACTTAGTACAAATTTAGGAAACAAAAATATAAAAATTTTCTTTACATTGTTGTCTTTGCATTTTAGGGTGCAGTTAATTGACACTTGAGAATTTGCCTAGTAGTCAGTTCTGTGGGATCAATACTTGGCTTACTTGAGCCATTTACTACTTGTTCGACCACGTGCACTTGCGTGTAGTCATCCAGACCACCGAACATCACGACCAAGTACCGACCCTCAAATATGAGTGCTCCTAGCTCACAGTACCATCTAACACATAGACAACTTCGGCACTTTATGCTTGTGCAAGGCGCTTATCCATTCTCTTCTCAAAATCATACAATCGACCATGCACTAAAATGGACAATGTATCCAACTCCTTTGACACCCACGACTTTTACTTGCTCATCAAAACTCTAACTTTTAGTAAGCGTGTGTACTGCTTCGCTATAAACTAGCTGCCGCCTAGCCATATCAACCATAAACTCCTATGAAAGCGTAACTAGATTAGAGCGTAGTGGCTTTGTGGAGGCACAACTGGAGGTCACAGGTGTTTCTCACGTAGATGATGATTCAAGAACATTGGTAGGTGTGGAGGTGTCACCAGCATGCAGCAGCCTCGGAGTTGGCTACCTATCTCTCTTCCCTCCATAGGCTCAGCTTCCAACCCGGCTGTCTTTGCATCGGTCTGCATTTCGCGCCAAATGCCTCTGCTAATATGGTCGCTCCAGCGGATGCAGCTGCCTGAGTCCTTGCCTCGATACCGGGTTTGTATCATCACCAGGTCACCCGATATCGGTAATCTTCTAGACCCGATCTCTCTGGTCAGGCGTGGCAATACCGGCACCACTGAATCTGACAGTCGATCAATTTAAACATGGAAACGGGATGGTAGTACCATCATTGATTGCCTGCTCTCTAATCTCCTCAGCAATATATCATGGGAAATTGATGGCATACCCCTCCAATATACTTGCTACCAAACATAAATCTGGTGAAAGGATGTTGTCATTTCTAGTTGGTTACCCGTTGTGCGCACCATTGACCACCAAATTTTTCCTGAAAGTTCAGTGTGGCCTTCTTTATACGTGACTCTATACCATGCAACCATTCCTTCGCCCGGACCTCTCGTAGCAATGATCGAGACAGCCAAGTATGCAGATTAGATGTGCTCTGGCTATTCAACCTTTTAGTTAGGCTTTCTTCGGCTGAGATGGCACGTGGTTGAACTCATCCGTGTTCAACGGAGCATGATAATCAGCCCATACAACATCTGGAGATTGTCAGCTCGGGAGATATCTCTTGGGTCTCTCTCACCAACACCTAATTTAAGGTGGAGCTCTTTTTAATCTGGCCGCCTAATGCCAGCAACTACAATGTGGCCGCATAAGAGCATAGAACTCACCCAGACTAAGAATGGGATGTAGCTACTGATAGCTCGGTCAGCAGGTAAACCTATACTTATCGAACAATGCACGTAGCTCGGGAAGATCTTTCAACCCTTTGTAGTTACCAGCCTCGACACCTCGTATATGCTCCTCTTCGAGATTGCCTTTTTCATTAGTAACTTAATATCTAATTGTATATAGCCCACATGCCATGGACACACCATCTCCCTGTGTTCTTGGTTGCTTATTCTGTAATGCAGGGTCACCAGTTGGCTCATCAGAATCCCCTCGTTGAGCATGTGATTCATCAATATGTTTTTCCCAGGCTGTGGGAGCCTCATGGACAAGTGCAACGGCGGCCCTAGCATTCTCATCGGTGCGGCTGGGCGGATCCCTTGCCGAGTGGAGTGGGAGCATCGACCAGGTTTGTTGGTTGAACTTTGTTGAGCCTAGCCACAGTGGATCTCCTCACTAACTTCTCCTCTGGTATGTCATACTCTTCCTCAGATCCACTTGGCTCTTCGAGAGGAGGACGGATCATCACGCAATCTATGATATGAAGGTTATTTGCGCTCGGGTGTTTGTTTCTTTGTTGCAGGGCCTTCTTTGGTGCCTCTTGAGCCATTGTACCTGTAGAGACATTATTAGCATGCAAGATTATATGAAACAAAAATCATTTTTTGGATGGTGCCCGATTGGTCGATGAGTGACTAAATGAGTCGTTGCACGAGGGTCACTCTTCGTCACATAATAGACTTCCTTCAAGTTGGGCAGTGTGCCAGCCATTGGTCCCAGCGAGAGTCGTTTCTAAGGCAAGAGTCGTAGGTCGGTCATTAGGTACCTTTGCCTTAGTGGTTTTAATTTTCCCACTCGGGAATGAGCTACACAATGAGTCGTTTGGTTATCCAACGACTCGTGATGTGCTTTTTCGTGCTCAAGAGATTCCAGTTCACCCATAGTTCATCTTTATCTTCTTCCCAAAATTCAACTCCTGAAGCGCTAAAATTATCATTCTTAAATCAATCCAAGTGTACATAAAATCGAAACCCATTTATTTACACCTTCCTAGGGTTCATCAAACATCAAGAGGCACAGATGTTGCACAAGCACAATTTTACCTAAAGTAAATTCAATTTTATTCACAACATAGGTCCTCAAAAATTTCTTGTTTAAATGTAACGGTATTCAAGATTTAAATGGGAAAGAGTACTCATAATATGCTTGAACAAGGACGGAGTGCAATCATGTATGTGTTTGAGTGATTGGTGTGCAAGGTCGAGGAGTTCTATCAGCAGGTTTGAGTAGAGAAGAAGAAAAAGAGGGAAATTTGAAGTGGAGGGTGTTGGGTTTAAGTTTAGTGGGGAGAAATAGGAGAAGGAAAATAAATTGAGTATTAATGATTCAAATCAAAATTTTTCCCAATTCAGTCTGGGTAGGTTAGATATGGTCATTAAATTTTATAACGCCCAGTGTGACAAGTCGTTAAGTGCTTAAATGAATCGTTGAGCCGCTTTCGTGTCTGTAGTGGAGTTTAGAAAACTTACACCGGGACCTACAAGTCAACAGCGATTCGTGGGGTCACCGAATGTGGGCATTGGCTTGAGTCGTGGTCCTTGGACTGGTATAGCTTCAAGACCGATCACTGAATGACTCGTTTGGTCTCCCAATTATTCATTGAGTGAGGCGTGATCAACCTTTTCCTTTTAATTTGAGTTTGATCCGGTCTTGTGACAGATTCACCTGCTTGAAGACACGAATCGTTAAGTTGCCCGTTGCTCCTGTTTTACGCCAGTTCTCTTTTGAGTTGATTGAATGAATCGTTAGGTCAGACGACGGCTCGTTCTGTGATAATTTGCACCAGAACTGAAGTTCCAATTTTTTGTTCCAACTTTAGATTTTCCATCTTAATCACACCACTGCCACATCAACAAACATAAACACTAGATTTTCTTACATTTACAACTTGGGTTGCCTCTAAAGTAGCGCTTGATTTAACATCGCAACACGACGTAGGTGTTTTAGCTACTCGAACTTCACTAAAACACACTCCATGGGTTTCAATCTTTCCATGTAGCGCACGATTTAACGTCGCGGAACGACGTAAGTCTCTTGACTACTCAAAATTCGTCAAGTAATTCCCATCCATCCTCCAGTGCTAAGATTATGCTGAATTCCTTTGGCTGTTTCTGCTTGGTCCAGCTAATGTTGAAGATGACCTCTTCTTTGTTCAAGGGTTGAGATTTTAGTTGGCCTACCTCCAATCTACTAGGGCCCTACATTTGCAAGGAATGGTCGCCCCAAAATGATGGGGACCTCATAATCAAATTCACAGTCCAGAATCACGAAGTCTGCTGGGAATAAGAATTTGTCCACCTTGACAAGTACATCAAATCAAATCCCCACCGATTTTTAACGGTTCTATCGACCATCGGTAGCCGCATAATAGTCGGTGTGGGGTTCCAAACCTAACTTTTTGAACACTGCTAGCGGCATCAAATTTATGCTAGCTCCCAAGTCACATAACGCCCTTGCAAACTCAACCTCCTAATGGTGCAAGGTATAGTAAGCTGCCTTTGAACCCGTGTGGTTATGGCACCACAATGGTGAAAATTATCAGCAGGTTTTAAACTCACAGTCCTTTTTCTAGTGATGAGGTCCTTCATGAATTCGGCATATCCGGGCATCTGCTCAAGTTCCTCAACTAATGGGATGTTCACCGGCAGCTGCTTAGCATAGAGATAAACTTTTGATACTTCCCATCTTCCTTTCTTCTTCAAGGAACGTGTGGATAAGGAGGAGGAGATACAGGGATTCTTTATGAAGTTTTTATTTGTGTCTCCCTTCTCCTTCCATGGGCAGCTCCTTGCTCCTTTGTATTACTTGGGCAGTTTGCATCTGGTCCCCAACCAAAAGTTGGGTTTTCCAAAATCCGCTACACCATCTTCATTCATCAAGATGGGTTTTGACTCACCTTTGGCTGTTGGCCGGAGGATCAGCTGTGGCCTTCGCTCCTAGTAGTAGCGCCATGCAATGACTGTCATTTTTCGGATTTTGAACTGTGTTCTTGGAAAGTGTGCCTTTACGCCTCTAATTCATGCAGAGACATCGAGCTCATCCTGGCGCTCAATGCACGATCGCCATTGCATGTGACTCCACATTTTGATTTAAACCATATCGGCTCGGAGCTCCTTAAAGTGGCTATCCCCATTGTCTCCATCTTCTTGAGAGCACTTTGGAGGGCATGTCCTCAACCCTTGAACCATTTGGACCTCGGCTCACGGTTTCAGGAGGAACTATAGACCGCTCCTATCATTTTTGTACTCCTCAGTGTCACGCCCCGCCTTGGGGAGTATGGCCCGGCACACAGTGCCCTAGAAAAGGACACGGACTACTATTGGTAGGCAGGCACATCACAGTGCCCAGCTAGCTCTATCTCGGAGTTCTAAACAAAGAGGCTATGCGGGCGCCAACCACGGCCCTCCGGCCAATAGGGCCTATAGCCACCACACTTTTGTAATAACAGGCCGGCCCGGAACATACTCACAATCAGGAATCTATGCGGTCCGACAAGGCCACCATGCGACTAGTCATACGAAACTTAAACAAGGAAATATTGGAAAGCTACGTGACCGGCAAGGTCACCTCTTGGCAAGCTATGGCCCCACACGGCCAACATAAAAAGCAAATGCTAAACAGCTATACAAGCCACTGCGGCCTCACACGACCGACTCAGCGCCACAAGGAGATAATATACAATCTGCAAGCCTCTAAGAGTAATAATACAAATAATCATCGTACTGTTACTACATCAGGAGACGCCTACGAGTCATGTCTCCCTAGTAGTGCATAGTACGGTTTGAGCCCGCACCAGCTGGAGGCTCTGATCTACCTCGGCCTCTGCTGCTGAGCACGAAGGCCCACGCCCGTAGAGAGGCTCAACTGGGCTTCGTGGCCACTGTGGATCCCCTTTCTTGACAGTCTCTACTCCCGTGACCTGCGAGTCGGACAATCTCTCATCAGATGCCCCTCCTGTCCGCCGTCTGCACGGTGAAGCCATATTTACAAGGCCCTGGTGCCCAGTCGTGCAATAAGGGCAGGGTGAGGAACCACCATCTGCTCTGCTCTCCCTTTCTCTGCGGGGATTCTCTCATTACGGAGCTGCTTGGCCAGACTCTGGCGCCCTCTACGAGGATATCTACCTCGCTCTTTGTTGCCTCTTGTGGTGGGAGGTGGGGGTCTAGGGGATCTATCGATGTCGAGGCTGGGTCCTCTACGGACTTCCCTTTGCATAACTTGTCGCTTTGTCTGCGGGCGCTATTCTGGTAGTGCTGTCTACTACTCTATTCTTGGCCCATCTGAGACCCTCAATGGTGAAACAGAGAGGCACATTACTCGGCTTGATATCCATATCTTCTCGCAAATGTCGCCATCATACATGCTCAATATACCCAGTTGAGACCCATGATAAATGCGTGAACTCTCGGCATGGTATCAGCAAATCTTGGAGCATATAGGCTAAGGAGTCAAGCGCCAAAGCATACTCACGTCGCTCCTCGCCCCCTGCTCTAGATGCGGCCCAGTCCATCGGGGCCTGCCGAATCTCTCGTGGCAAATAATGGTCTAGAAAGGCCTCCGAGAAGCTGGTCGGAATTCGGGGGCAGCATCTCTCCCTCGGGACCTTTCCCAACTCTCGTACTATAGTACTGCAATGTCCCACAATCAAAATACCATTAACTCAACTGACTCTGCGGGGTCACATGCATAACTCAAATATCCTCTGCATCTGATCTAGAAAGTCCTGAGAGTCCTCTGCTGATCGACCACATGGCAATGCAGAGTTGGTGCCAAAAAATTCCCGAACTACGGAACTGCTGTCCCACTGAAGATTCTGGCTGCTGCGGGTGGCGCGGCGCGTGGCGCTGCCAACATCTGTGCCAACATGCGCTACGAACCTCCTGATCTGATGGCGAGAAGGCACGGGAGCTATCGGGGCGGTGTAAGTGCCCAACATCTCTACGATGTGGGGGCTGGCTGTGATGGTGTGAAGAAGCACTCTATGTCGCCCTGAGATGAGTTTGACTTCTGTCACCGGATGCGAGGCATCTGCTAGTGCCTTCTCCTGCTGTTGTATCTAGTCTTCTGCATGTGGCGAGGAGTCGTTTGTCTGCCATTTTAATCTGTAAACAAGAATACGATAAGTTCTAGGGACTCAGCCACTGTCTTGCACCGCTCTATATACGGCCCGGCGAAAGAAGAGTAACCACCCTATGTCATGCCTTGCAGCCTCCTGCCTATAGCATGGTGCACAACACATCCATAGACAAAGACTCTACTTAGCACGACTTGCGAGACTCCACGGGACACGACCTGCTCACGATACCAGAGTTTGTCACGCCCAGCGCAGGGGGTATGAGGCGCTTTGGTGCCTAGAAGGACTGGACTACTAACTGGTGGGCCGAGGCACATCTGGTGCCCGACTAGCTCTATCTCGGAGTTCACGAAACAAAGGGCTATATAACGAGCGTAAGCTTACTGACCTCGACCCAGCACCGGGCCTATAGCCACACACTGTAACAGGCGGCAGAACATACTCACAATCAGGAACCTATGCGGGTGATAAGGTCACCATGATGACTAGTCATTTGAAACTTAAACAAGGAAAGACTGGAAGAGCTACGTGACAGCAGAGTCTCACTCTTCAACGAAATTTGTATTTACACGGCCAACATAAAAGCAATACTAAATAGCTATACAGCGCACGGCCTCACACGACCGGCTGGCCCGACCACGGGGAGATAATATACAATCTGCAAGCCTCTAAGAGTAATAATAGAAATGCATGTGGCCACGACTTCCTTCATCTGCTCATCCAAAAAGGAAAAGAGCTACACCTCACAAAAATGGAACTCCGGATGACGGAGGCGACAACTCAATAGCTGACTGGAATCATGAGGGATCGCCTCCTCGTCTCACGGTACCTGCAGGCAAGTAATGCAGCGCCCCACTGGGCGTCAGTACCGCTGGTACTGAGTATGCAAAGCAACTGAAATAACATAACTAAAAAGAGCGAAATAAGACAGCATAACTAGCAAATCTGAATGGCGGGAGATAGCCGAATCTGAATAAGCGGGTGTGAACTGGATCATGCTTTCTGTACTGATAAGGCGGAGGCGTACCTGTAAACGCGACGGCCTGCTATCTAGTAACTAGTATATAACACATAAATAGATATACAAGTAGCAAGCAGAGCCAATACCAACCCCATAGTGGAAGGTGCCAACCAACAAACAATCTATATACCCCTACTCGGGTCAAAACCATCCAAAAATAAGTCACTCCACTCATCTGCTCACTTCGGAGCTCCTCTACCGACCCCCTGGGTCTTCGGCTCGAGCCTCGGCCTCCGATATAAATAACCGTGTTTGGAGTGGGAGGACTCACAGTGTGAATAGTAGCAGATAGAGATCTGGATCCTCGGACACAAACTCAACAGGGCTATCTGAAACTGGGCTACACCTGCTCACCTGGAACAAGTCAACAGGGAGACAACTGAATATTACATAGACAGTAACAGATAGGGTCTGGATCCGGACACAAACTCAACGGGACTATACGAAAGCTGGGTGCACTGCTCACAGGAATAAATCAACGAGGGGAGATAAGCGAAATGCTGATCAGACTGCTATTGGGAAAGCTTCATCCCATCTTCGTCCAACTGGGGACGGCATGCCACCCCTCGGAGTGACGAAAAACCCACCGCTCAGTGGGCAACACGATTACCAACCGGGGGCGGCGAGGACGCTCAATAAGGGCCCCTCACGCCACAACAAGTCTCAACAAGCAAATAGTACATATAAATAGCAAGCATGTATAACTGAAAAGGCTAACTGAAATCTGCTTTCTTATTCTGATCTCTTTTTGTACTAAACTGATTCTTTACTGAAAATACTGATTCTATAATCTTTCTTTAACTGTTGTCTAATCTATAGCCAAGATACTATCTGTCGGAATGGCTAGTCTATAGCCATAAAACATCTGAGTGGCTAATCTGTATACATAATACTATCTGTCTATCTGATTCTACTTTACTAGCTTTTATTCTGAAAATCTGTTTCTTTTTTATTCTATAACATGCTTGCTAATCATACAATAGGCTATGCCCGAATACGGAATGCTAACTCGCCTTTGGCATGCCTTTCTATCACTCGGTGAAGTACGATATGGCTACGCAAACCAGAATTTACACTAGACTTGACTCAATTCTCAACATTCAACTCCGAGAGTTTCCAAAATACGGAGTTTACTATGATTCACACAGCAAAGCACTAACACCGAAGAACAACTTCACATACCTTAACCTCGAGTTGTAGACGGTCGGACGGGGCTCGGTCGATTACTCAGCTATTTCTCCCAACTGCATTCATAAACACGTTGATTAGAGCTAAATACAGTTTAATTCTGAAGGACGACGTCAATTTCGATATAATTATAGCCTAAACTTAGGCTTATCAGAAAACGGTCGAAAACTTATAATTTCCGGAAGTCCGGAGAGGAGAAGTATTCACTTCACGGCTAGGAGCATAGACACTAGTTTGGAAAAATTCTACTTACCTTGGTCGGGTAGCTCGTCGATTCGTCGGCCGTATTTCGCGAAACAAATATCGTATGAGGAATGCTCCCTGCTGCTGGCCTCGATTGCACGAGGTTAATTTGAGTTTAGACTTCGTTTAGCGTAATCAAGAAACAGATATATCTATTACTCTCCTTCGTCTCTCCCTATTTCGTTTTCTGGAAGTTATTTTATGCGATAACATCACAAACCGAACTTATATGCTTGGACACTATAAATCGCATTCGAGTGAATGCGATTTATAAATCGCATTCTGGAATCAATTTATAAATCTTTTGCCTTTAAACCAGCGCCCGACTTGGCGCATCGATCTTTCCCGGGCCTTTTCTAGCATGTATGGCTTTCCAAATATTCTTAACCAACATGCAGATAGGCCATCTATGTGCCGAATTACGGGGTGCAACATCGGGCTTCTTAGTCTCCATTATCTCGGTATTGGCCTCTGTTTTAATTATTATCCTTATAAAAGTTCCGAACTTGGTTCCCTTGACCTTGACGCCAAGAGTCTTGGTTAGACCCTTGGGTGTTGGTCCGGAAACCCACCCTACGATCATTCAAATAATTCGCTTCTTCTTCCTTTTCGAGATTCACAACCATCATCATTTCTTGGGGCCTTGCCACGAACCCCACCATTTACCTTTTCTGCTCCGACCCCCATCAAATGCTTGGCAAGCAACCCCATAGTGGTATTTATCTTTGCAATATCTTGATCACTCTCCTCATCTTTCTCCTTTATGTTGCGAGACATATAACCACATAAGAACCGGTAGGAACCTCGACTCTATAATGTGCCAAGCTCGATTGGTTTTGGTGATCCTGTCAAGCAGCTCTGCGGCCTCTGCATAAGTGTGGCTCATAAAAGTTCCTTCAGAGACAGTATCAGCCACTGCCTTAGTGTTGGCATTCGGATGCACATAAAGATCTCAACAATGTATCATCGAATCTGTGATTTGGCACCCTTTTAAGCTTTTGTTGAAACGTAGCCAGGCTCGTGGGTGCCACTCAGAGGAATTTAAAGCTGTCTGAAGTTATACATTTCATCCTTCAACTGCAGCGCTTTGGATGGTGGGAAGAACCTTTCAATAAAAGCTCTCTTAAGCACTTTGAGTAGTAATGGAATCATTCGACAACTCAACCAACCACATCGTTGCGTCACTCCCTAGTGAGAATGGAAATAACCTCATTCTGATTGCGTCCTGGCTCACCCCCGATTCTTGTATGCCTTACATATGCCCACGAAATTTGTCAAGTGAGCATGGGGAATCATCGAGATGCATGACCGCAAATATTCCCTTCATATTAGCGGTTGGATCATCGCCTTTGTGTGTCAAACTTTTCCCCAGAAGGCAAAGGAGGAGGGACTATAGCTCTAGTGGCACCGACTTCTTCTATATCAACATCATCTTCCTCATCAAAAATACCGATGTAATGATTGTTCTGGACCTATGGGTTTTCTAGCTCGTTACGCACTGCGGCCTAGACAAGCCGTCTTTGGCAACTACCTTGGCTTTCGTCACGATCTCTAGCCCGAGCTTGCTCTTTAGTCAACATTCTTGCTGTGGCTTGGTCCACGATTTCCTACTCTTGGATGTTAGCCATTCTTCTTAGGTTTCTTAAAATCGGCTCAAGTTCGTGATCAATTGGTACTAGGGGATTTCCTTGGCTCCTAGTATCAGGCATGCACAAACCTGAGACTTGTTACACAGGCAAAACAACAAAAGAAAAATAAAAAAGAAATAAGAACCAATAAACAAAGCAAACACAATTAACAAAAACCTTAGCCTATTCCCGACAACGGCGCCAAAGAGTGATTTCGCCCAAGCTACACCTTGCAATTGAGATATAAGCAGTCGATTGTCAAATATAGAACCCAACTAGAGGTTGAGGTCGATCCCAAAAGGAACATGGTAAGAGGCAAGTTAATGCAAATAAGCTGTTACTATTGAGTTACTTATTTCGAAGAGGAAAATATAGAATAATAAACAAAAGTAAAATTACCAAATGCTGAAATCTTAAATTCGGTTTGTATTCAATTAACGACTGACTAGGATTGTGTTCCTAAGGATTTCATAACCACAAAATATACACTAGTGATCTGTTAGGTGTTTAACATGCAATATTAGTAAGTTAGGTTCTCCTAAATGGTTTGTCCCCTACCTAGATGATTATCATCACGCAACTTGGTCAGTATACGAGTGTCCTTTAGTTGACCCTTACCCTTAAATATCGGATTAGCTATCACCGGACAAGTTCAAGCTATTAGATGAGGATTATTAACCTCAAATCTCATTTGTTAATTCCTTTTCCCATTCATTACCTCAACAGTCCAGTAAGTAAGAATAAGGCAAGTCCTAACATTTGCAACCGTCAAGAATCAATCAAAACGAAGGGAAAAATAATACATGCATAAAACCCCATTCAAGAATCACTAAGTGTTATACCTATGTGTGTCAATTCATCTTGGTTCCCACAAACCTAGTTATGGTTTTAACACTCATGCTTGTATTATTTCAATCTAAATAAATCATAATTGCAACTTACAAATTATTGTGAAGAAAAACCACGGCGGGTGAATAAAACTCCCAAAATTGATGAATAAATTCCAATGTTGCTTTTGATCCTCAAATTAGAGAACAAAATTGTAAAACTTATTTCTTGATTCAAGAACAATCCAAACAACACCAAAAATCCTATTTGAAAACTAATAAAAATCGGCTCTCTGAATTATATATATATATAGCACCTTGTTTAATAGTAAGAGCATCACAAATGAAACCTCGGCGGAGAAAAGTGAGCATAACTTTCACTATATTTTCGTCAGATGTCGTCAAACTCCATCCAAACACAAATTAACTTCAGGTAACAAGTCCCAAGCCTACGAAAAGCATTTCTATGGAGTTATTTCTCAAAAATTCGCTCGGCATAACGGGACACCGTCGAGTAAAAGTTGTTAGAATCACTCCAAATTGGATCCTAAACGGCCACGAGGCATTAGGTAGCGTTTCTTCTTTCTGAACTCTTGAGAGGTATTGGGTTTTCGCCGAGTTATTTAGAGTTGAATTATAGTTTATATTATTATCAAAAGTTATCATTATTTGCCGAATTTAGTATTGAAATTAGCCCTATTCTCTTAGTATAAGGTTTGCGATTGGATAGAACCATCGGTTACAAATTGAAACTCGCCAATTAAGCGAAAGTTCGCACTTGAGGTATGTAAGCATATCCTTTTCGGCAAGTTACATTCGTCATAAAGTTAGTAAGACTTGTGTATCTATAGTACTTCCGAGTAAACATATTGCGGTGGTATTATGAATTGAATTGAGATAATAGCAATGATATAGTAACCCTTATCGAGAATTAACCTAGCCAGCTTCGATTGTTGTATACTATATTTAGGGTTTGAATGTTGTGCCTATAGGGTTATGCTCGCAGGAGAAGTATGACGTCCGAAGGACGGTAAGGCCGTGAGGGCCATATCTAGTTTTGAGTGACATTATGACCCATAGTCGAACCAAGGCTCGGGGTCCAGCTATAGTAGTTACATTGTGGCCCATAGTTGAGCCAAGGCTCGAGGCCTAGTCACAGCATCTACAGTAAAATCCATAGTCGAACCAAGGCTTGGGATCTAGTTACAGTCACACGAGGACTCACGGTCGAGCCAAGGCTCGAGTCGATTTCATAACCAGACGGCTCAAACACGAGACACGGTTTCGGGAGCCTATTAGGCTCAAATACAACTTCAGAGAACAAGTATGCTTGAGTACAGTATGCTTACGAACCTTTCGTAGCCAGATAGCGAGGAGAGTGTATTGTTTGTACTTCTCGGGGCTTATGGGGGGCCCGGGTAGGTTATTCTTTGTTGTTTGTACCTTCTAGGATTATTGTGAATGCAGTTGAGTTGCTGTTTGTACTTGTATACTTGTTAGTTATATATATTTCAGATGGTAAGGTTACTCGGGTTAATTCCTACCCTCCTTCTTGATTACTTGAGTGTTATCGGTTTACGATCGATTATTATTTTACTGCGTTACATATTGATACATATTGTGCGTATCTTTTGGTATTTGCCCTACGAGTGCGGATAGGCCTTGATTCGGGCCATTCTTAGCCATCGGCTAGAGTTAGCGATTTCATTCATCTCTCCTTTCTTCGAAGTTGATAGTTATAAGAGGTTTGTTCTTTTGTTGTACGGTTTAGTAGAGTCGAGGCCTGTCTCAATCATTATTCCACTTTTAGGAGCTTTCGAGGCTACAAATTTCCCGGTTGTTAGCTTTTTTGTTGGCCATGTGGGGCTATGTATGTTTATTTCACATGATGGTCATGTGAGGCCTTGCTTATCTGGTAGTTAGCATCCTTGTCAGCTATAGAGTAGTTTTTGATTTGCCTAATTTCATTCGGGTTATAACTAGACAGCAAGGTGGTCTTGTGGATAGCATAGGATCCCTGGTATTGTGTTGTTGCTAGTTAGCTGTCTTCTTTTACAGGTGGCCTTATCGATCAGAGGATATATTTACAGCCAAGATATAGCTCGTCGTTTTCTTGAAATGAGATGTAGACGTGCACCAGAAGTGCACCGAGTCAGTCGAGGTTAGTCGAGATCCAAGTATGGCACTAGGTACGATCCTTGCCTCCCAAAGGTGGTAGCCAAGCGGGTGTCGTATCCTAGGAATCTACAAGCCGTGTAAAGTAGTCTTGTCTATGGATGTGTTGTGCACCACATTCTATAGACAGAGCTGCAAGGCAATAGTATGATTACTCTTCTTTCTCTCAGGTGTGCTATAAGTTTGTGTTGTATAGTGTAACTCCCTAAGATTATGTTATTCTACTTATTTACGAAGAAATGTCGATGCCGATGGGCCGCGACTAGTTGAGAATTGGATGTGGCAGTAGGCGAGGGCACTAGTAGAGCCCCAGGCAGAGTTAGCCCGATCTGAGGGTGACGGGGAGACATCACCGCAATCTCCCCAACACTCACCAACGCACTCAAAGCAGCTAGAGACAGCAGATCTCTGAGTACCACCCCCGGCCATTCTTGTGCCATCGAGATCGGGGGCTCGGGTGTGCTTTTGATATGTTAGTTCAGATGATGGTTGCCCAGCATTAGCCTCAGCCAGTAGTACCAGCTACCATTGAGCCCTCTTAGGGGCCCGGTAGTTCGAGAGTCCCATGAGTTCCTTGCACTTTAGTCCCCGCGGTTTACAGGGACAGATAGTAGAGAGGACCCTTAGAATTTCAAAGATCAGTTATAGAGAATATTCAAGGTTATTCTGCATGCCTCATCCACCGAATCAATTGAGTTAGCAATATTCCGATTGTAGAGAGGTAGCGGTTTTGTAGTACAAAAGTTGGGAAAGATCACGAGGAAAGATGCACCTCACCTACGTGGCTGGCTTCTGCGAGGCTTTCTGGAGCTACCTATTTGCCCGAGAGGTCCGGCGGGCTAGGTAAACGGTCTTTGCATCGGAGCAGGGCAGAATGAGTTGAGATTTGATTCCTTAGCTAGATATGCGCCCTCGTTTATCGACAATATGCCGGCCGGGGTGCACCGATTTATTATGGACTTGCGCCGAGAATATGTGGAGTCTTGCATTACGGCCACCGCAGGGGATATGGATATCTCATGAATCCAAGCCTTTGTTCAGAATATAGAGGAGCTCAGGCAACGTCAGTACGCCATGGAAAGGATAGGTCGGGGAGTAGCGTCGGAGGGCTAGAGCTGCGGATCTTCAGGGTAGACCCAGGCCCGTTTATTAGGTGGCCACCTAGGTGCCCCATTCCAATAGCGTGTAGGAAACCGTGGGTGTCGGGGAAGTCGGGCTCCGGTGAGTTCCACGAGCACCGGGCTCACAGCGGGAGAGGGCCAGATCAGATGGGACCGGTGGTACCACGTTGCGATACTGTCATAGGGCGTATCCCGAGAGAGGTGAAGGTATGGTTCCACACTTTGTTATTCTTTGTGGACAGAAGGGACATATAATGAGAGATTGCTCGACTAGACGCTAGAGAGCGTCAGGACCAGCAGAATAGATCCTCAACATGTTCATATACCCAAGCACCTTCTGCAGGTGTAGGCCCTCGGCTCCATTTGGTAGAGGCCGAGGTAGATCGGGGCATCCGGTTACGAGCGTGATGCGGATCGGCATTAATACACTTCGGGCGACGGGAATCAGATTCGTCTCAGATACATGACAGGTATACTAGATGTTTGCTCTCACTCAATTTATTCTTTAATAGATCCGGGAAAACTTTACTTTGTCATATGTTACTCCATTAGTAGCCCGAAAGTTTGATATAGTGCCATAATTACTTGACGACCCTTCTCATTGTCTACATGTGTCGGTGACTCTATTATTGCAAAAAGAATTTACCGGGGTTGTATAGTAGAGATTGTTGGTCTTTAGACCTTGGAAGATCTAATAGGCCCAGAGATGATTGATTTTGATGTAATTATGGGTATGGATTGGATGACACCATGTTGCGTCCTTTGTAGAGTGTTGGACTAGAATTATCTGATTTCATTTCTTGGGAGAGATAGTGCAAGAGTGGAGAGGTAATACAGCTATGCCAAAGGTAGTTCATATCCTATCTTCGAATAGAAAAGTTGATAGCAAAAGGTTGTATCTACCATATTGTTAGGATTTGGCATATGCAAGCGAATCCCTACTCTCCAGTCTATTCCGAGTGGTTAATGAGTTCCCATATGTTCCTAGACAAACTTCTGGTATTCACACAGCGGTAAATAGATTTCTCTATAGACTTTCTACCAGATACTCAGCCTATATCCATTCCCCGTATCGAATGGCCCACCTTTAAGTTAAAAGAATTGAAAGAAAGAACGGTTAAAAGATTTGTTAGATAAGGGTTTTTATCCAAGCCGAGTACTTCAACGTAGGGTGCACCGAGTTCTATTTGTAAGAAGAAAGATGGTTCCTACGCATGTGTATAGATTATCGGCGAGTTGAATAAAGTAACTATTAAGAATAATGCCCTCTTCCAAGAATAGATGATTTGTTCGATCGGGTACCGAGGGCGAAATATTTTTCTAAATTGATCTGAGATCCGGGTACCACCAGTTCGAGTTCGGAGAAGGATATCCCGAGACGGCTCAAGACCCGGGTATGGTCATTTTTGAGTTTCTAGTTATGTCCTTCGGGTTGGCCAATGCACTACTTGAGTGTTTATGGACTTAATGAATAGTATCTTCAGGCCATATTTGGATTTGTTTGTTATAGTGTTCATCGGCTTGATATTCTTATACTCCGCTCAAAAAAGCAAAACACCGAGATCATTTGTGAGCCGGTACTTGGTCTCGAGACTGCCAACTTCTTTATGTAAAGTTTGATAATGTGAGTGTTGTCTAAGTCGTATCTTTCTTGGGCCACATTATATTAAAGGTCGGTATTCGAGTTGATTAAAAATTGAAGCAATAAAGACATGTCCTAGGCGTACAACTCAATAGAGGTTCACGGTTTCTGGGATTATTGGGTATTACAAAAGGTTTGTGAAGAAATTTTTCTACACCGTCGACGCCTTTGACTAAATTAACTCATAAAGTAGCTAAGTTTCACGTGGACCAAGGCTGTGACGGGATTTCCCGAGGAATTGAAAAAACGAGGTTGACATCGGCACCAATGTTAGCTTTGATGGAAGGTTACGAAGGTTATGTTGTATATTGCGGCGCTTCGGATTGGGGTGTGTGTTGATGCAGCACTTGGGAAGGTAATTGTGTATGCTTCAGTAATTGAAGAAACATGAAAAGAATTAACCCACCCAATCTAGAGTTGGGTTTGGTGATTCACTGCCTTAAAAATATGGAGGCATTACTTGCTATAGTCTACATGTGGACATTTTTACTGATCATAAAAGCCTCCGAGTACATTTTCACGCGAAGAGGCTGAGATTTACGACAACGCTATTGGCTAGAGTTGTTGAAAGGCTATGATGTGAACATTTTGTATCACCCGGGGAAGGCCAATATCGTAGTTGATGCCTCAGCCACCGATCCATGGGCAGTTTAGCACATCTAAGATAAGAATAGTGGGGAAATGGCTCGAGTACCTTTGTCTAGCTAGTTTAGCGGTTCGGGTAGTTGATATAGGGGATAATGGGGCTATATTTCCAAAATACAACGGTATCTTCACTAGTGGTAGAGGTAAACGAGCATAAGTATGAGGATTATCATTTAGCACAACTCAGAGATAAGGTTCAACAAGGTGAATTATCATCTTTTGAGGTAACCGGAGATGGGGTTTGAGGTATAGAGGTCGCCTATGCATTCTAGATGTCGAGGGCTCCGCCAACGATTATAGCGAGATACACTACTCTCGTTACTCTCTTCACCCCGAGGTTCGAAGAAGATATACCATGACATAAAGGAGATATGCGGCGGCTTGGAATGAAGAAGGTGTAGGCGAGTTCGTAGCACAATGTCCTAACTTATCGGCAAGTGAAGGTTTGAGCAGTAGAAACCAAGCGGATTAACTCGGGAGATGGCTATACCTAATGGCCAAAATAGGAAGCGATTATGGACTTTGTGGGACTACCCCATCTTAGATGCAAATTCGACTATATTTGGGTGATTATTGATCGGAGTTCACGAAATCATCTCACTTCCTTCTAGTTCATACTACATTTTTAGCGAAGATTATCTTGAGTTATACATTAGAAAATAGTCGATTGCATGGTGTCTCGAATCAATCATTTTAGGATAGAGGGAAATAGTTTACAGCTGAATTCGGCAATCATTTCGAAAGGTTTGGGAACACAAGTTAACTTGATGCAACCTTCCATTCCCGGGCAGACGACGGGTAAGAGTGCACCATTCGAGACGCTTGAGGATATGTTACGGGCGTTTGTGCTAGATGTTGGAGGAAGCTGGGATGAGCATTTACCCCTTATTGAATTTGCATATAATAACAGCTACCATTCTGCAATTTAGATGGCTCCTTATGAGGCGTTGTATGGAAGAAATGCATATCCCCATCGAGATGGCTTGAGGTAGGAGAGGCATAGTTAGTGGACCAGGATATGATTCACCGGTCCCAGGAAGAGAAAGTAGAATTTATCATATAGAGATTCTTGTGACCCAAAGTCATTCGAGATCCTACTCTGATGTGCGACGTAGAGACTTGGAATTAAGGTTAACGATTTGGTATTTCTTAAAGTGTCATCAATGAAGGGGCGTGATGAGATTGGCAAAAAAAAGACAAGCAGCCCCCGAGGTTCATTGGGCCATATCGGATCCTCAAAGGATAGGCCGAGTGGCATATGAGTTAGAGTTGCCTCCCGAGCTAGAATGTTTGTTCACCGGAGTTGTTCACATGTCTATGTTGCGGAAGTGTATAGGGAACCCATCTAGGGTTGTTTCAGTAGGGGATATTCAAGTTGCGTGAAGAGTTAGCCTAGGGAAGAGATTCCGGTTTCTATACTAGATAGACGAGGTTACCGTGAGCGGGGACTAAAGATGAAGCCTCCCTAGATTAAAGAAGTACTATGGAGGAACGAAATAAAGAAAATGACTGGGAAGGCGAGGATGACATGAGATCTAGATACCCACAATTATTCCAAGATTGACCCGAATATGTTATTGAGGTGAGATGCGGTCGGATGTTACTTTATTACTTATGTTGCTAGTGCATTTCGGTTATCTACTTCTATATTGTGGAATAGTTGGTTGTAGCGTCTGTAAAACGCGTTGTTGGACTTTTCTATGTTTCAGGTTTCTGGATAGTCCATATTATAGAGGGAACTACCCTTTGCCGAAATTTTTCTAAGTACTAGTTAAAAGAGTTAACTCCTTTAAGCCTGAAGTTGGAATTCGAGGACGAATGTTCCTAAGGGGGGATGATGTTACACCTCATAAGTTTCTATTGTTTATTCGGTGCGTTCGTACGTAAGTCGAGGATTTTAGAGTACGACGCATACAAGGAGCTCGGGGAAGGAACACATGAGCACGGTATCGAGTTAGTGAATGGGGAGAGGGCCGGAGCGAGGCTGCAGCTAGAGCGAGTCTCATGGACCCCACTCACTCCGCAATGTGTGCAGCATGTCTCGCCCGTGAAAGCAGCGTGATGGGGTCACCTTACGGGACTTTCGGCCACCGCCCATATTATATATATATATATGTGTATATATATATATATAACACCCTTGTTTAATTATAAAGCACCCTTGTTTAATTATAAAAGCATCACAAATGAAACATCAGCCAGAGAAGAGTGAGAACACAACTTTCACTATATGTTCTTCTAATTACGCTATCAAACTCCGTCCAAATGCAAATTAACTTCTAGTAACAAGTCCTAAGCCTACGGGAAGCATATCTACGAAGTTATTTATCGTAAATTCGCTCAGCATATTGGAACCCCGTCGAGTAAAAGTTGTTAGAGTCACTCCAAATTGGATCCTAAACGTCCACAGGCATTAGGTAAGCATTTCTCCCTTCTGAACTCTCAAGAGGTTTTGGGTTTTTGCCGAGTTATTCAGAGTTGAATTATAGTTGATATTATTATCGAAAGTTATCATTATTTTCCAAATTTAGTATTGAAATTAGCTCTATTCTCTCAGTATAAGGGTTGTAGTTGGATAGAACCGTTGGTTACAAGTTGAAACTCACCAATTAAATGAAAAGTCAGCACTTGAGGTATGTAAGGCTATCCTTTTCGGCAAGTTATGTTCGTCGTAAAGTTAGTAAGACTTATGTATCTATAGTACTTCAGAGTAAACTTATTATAGTTAGCTGTTATGAATTGAATTGAGACGATAGCGATGATATAGTAACCCTCATCATAATTAACCCTAGCCAGCTTGATTGTTGTATACGATATTTGGGGTTTGAAGTTATTGCCTATAGGCTTATGCTCGAAGGAGCAGTATGATGTCCGGAGGGACCAGAGTGAGGTCGTGAGGACCGTATCCAGTTTTTAGAGCTTACATTATGACCCATAGTCGATCCAAGGCTCGGGGTCTAACTACAGTAGTTACATTATGGCCCACAGTTTAGCTAAGGCCGGGGCCTAGTCACAACAGCTACAGTATGATCCATAGTCGAGCCAAGGCTCGAGATCTAGTTACAGCAGTCACACGGGGACCCATAGTCGAGCCAAGGCTCGAGGTCCAATTACATAGCCTAGACGGCTCAGACACAAACATAGCTTCAGGAGCCTATTAGGCTCAGATACAACTTCAAAGAACGAGTATGCCTAAGTATAGTATGCTTACAAACCTTTAGTAGCCAGATAGCAGGAGAGTGCATTGGTTGTACTTGTTGGGGCTTATGGGGGCCCAAGTAGGTTATTCTGTGTTGTTTGTACCTTTCAGGATTATGGGGGCCCAATTAGGTTCTTGTTTATGTTTATATACTTGTTAGTTAGATATTTCAGACGGTAAGGTTACTCAAGTTAAATTTCTACCCTCCTTCTTGATTACTTCAGTGTTATCAATTTACAGTCAATTATTATTTTACTGCCTTAGATATTCGGTACATATTGTATTGACGCCTATCCTTGGGGTGCTGCATTACTTTCCTGCAGGTGCGGATCGACGCAGTTTAGGGCATTCTTATCCATCAGTTGGAGTTAGCAGTTCATTCAGCTCCTTTCCTCCGAAATTGATAGTTTGTAATACCCCGGAAGTGCCCAAGACTAGACCCGGGATTTAAAAAGGAAAAGTAGCAGAAATATGGAAAACTTTTCAGAATGGGTCGTGGTACAGGTTTTAGGTGCCGCCAATGACCCGTAGGATGCATTTGTGGCGAGGTACTGAAGGTTTGGAGTTGGGAGCAACAGGTCAAGGAACGACCCTTTGTTTGATGTTACAACTCATTGGATGAAGTCGTCGTGAGACTGGTCCTTGGTAGAGAAGGAAGTAACGAGTCGTGGAATGACCCCTCACAGTTAACAACGGGTCGTGGTCAGCAATCGTGTAAAGGGATCACAGGTTAAGGCAGTGATGACGACGGCTGGTAGCAATGAGTCATTGGAGCTAACAATGACCCGTCCAATCCGATCGTGATGAGGGATAAGAGACCTGAACTTAGAGAGTAGCAACGAGTGGTAACGACGGACCATTGGAGCTCACAACGGATCATACTGACGTCCGTTTTCAAGGCCAGTTCAGTTTTTCCAGGATTTCATTAAGGGTATTTTCTTCATTGCTAAGCCCTAGGGTACTAAACTACGTCATTTTAGGCTCAAAATGAAGTGTTTTATGAAGGGTAAAGCCATTCTAGGCTCATTCACATCCATGCATGCAAATTGAAGGGTTTAGAAGGTGATCAAGTTAGGCTTTCTTCAAGTTTTCCGTCAATCTTTCATTGGGCTATCGAGGGGTAAAATCAATTCTTCCCAAGGTATATAGGGTTATGAATGATGAATTCGTTCACACCCATTCCCAATCTCTCTCTAAATCATGAAAATTCATATGTTCATTATGTCACGCCCCGCCTTGGGGGGTATGACTGGCACCTGGTGCCCTACTAGGACCTGAACTGCAAAACTGCTGAGCCTAAGCACTTCTGGCGCCTGGCTAGCTCTAACTCCGGATTCAAGAAAACGACGGGCTATATAACGGCTGTAAATACAGCCTCCAGCCGACTAGGCCTATATCCACCTGTAAACAAACAACAGCTAACCAAAGCAACAATAGTATGAAGGAACCTATGCGGGCCGACAAGGCCACCATGTTGTCTAGTTATCTCTAAATCAAGAAAAATAGGTGCTAAACCGCTACGTGACCGACAAGGTCACTACTACCAACTGAGTAAGGCCCCACATGGCATCATAACAAGCTAAAACGCACACACGGCCTCACACGACCGGTATAACTAACCACAGGGTATACACAATCTACAAGCCTCTAAGAATACTGATAATATGGTCGGGACAGGGCCCTGGCCTACCCATACTGTACAACAAAAGAAAAGGGATAAACCTCTAGCTATCTAGCTCC